>JBBYHL010014590.1:0-11602 GCA_038381835.1 Adansonia madagascariensis
CAATTCTCCCTTATGGAATTTCCTATGACACATTTTCTTATCTTGTGCTCTCATTATTCTTTTTTGTTATATCTCTCATGTTGAATAGCTTTTTGCCTTTTTTTTTAATAAAATTTAGTTGCGTAATATGATCTTAGACCCACTTGGCTTCTTCCAACTTACTTTCCATTAGAATTTAGAGTAAAGGGATCTCCACTTCAATTGGCAAGCTAGCCTCCATGCTATAGACTAATGAATAAAGAGTTCCCCAAGTTGAAGCTCAGATCAAAGTTTTATACACCAAGAGTGCAACGGGAAGCTTCTCATGCCAATCATTATAGGTCTCTACCATTTGCCCTACAATTCTCTTAACATTCTTATTAGCTGCCTTGATGACTCTATTCAGCTTTGAGCGATATGTCACTAAATTATGATAAGAAATTTTGAGCTAGGTACACACCTTAATCATCAATTTATTATCCAAATTGGAGGCATTATCCCTTACAATTCTTTTAAGAATCTTAACTAGACAAATAATGTTAGTCCTTAAAAATTTATCACTGTCAACCTTATTACATTTGTATAGAAGGCTGCTTTAACCCATTTGGTGAAGTAATCTATAGCCGTCAAGATGAAACGATGACAATTTGAAGTATGAAGGTAATTGGCCTAAGAACATCTATGCCCTATATTGAGAAGGCCATGGCACAGTTATTACGTGCAACGATGAAGGTGGTACATGGATCTTATTGGCATAAACTTGGCATTTATGTCACTTTTGAGCACATTTAACACAACCACCCTCCATGTTTATCTAGAAATAACCCAGTTTAATGATTTGCCTTACCATTCTATGCACTTCTTCTAATATCTTCTATATTTCGGGACCATCAACACATCTTAATATCATTTGATCACAATTCATTTTGTAAAAAATCATTCTATCTAGGACAAAATTCATTGCCAGCCCCATTAAAGTTCTTTTGTCAGTTTTAAAGGCATTATTTAGGTATACTCGATCCTTGAGATATCTTTTAATGTCATGATACCATGTGAGGCCATCTGCTTCTACTTCAACATTGCAATAGTATGCAAAAGTCTCGTATATGCTTATTTGTATTAGCATTGGATGGCTAGAGCATCTGCCATTTGATTATCATCTCGGCTCAGATGAATGAATTATACTTTCTCAAATTTTTCAAGTAATTCAAGAATTAGCCTTCTATATTATTGTATCCTTGAATCCTAAATTTCGCATTCTCTGTGTAATTGATAAATTAGCAAAGCAAAGTCCCCATAAACTTAGAAGATTAAACTTTTCTTTCTATAATTGCTTGAAGTGCCATAACACATGCTTCGTATTCTATTACATTATTTGTACAGTTGAAGTCCAATCGAGTAGTGAAAGGATAATAGTCCCTTTTCGGAGATATCAAGATCACCCTGATTTCATGGCCTAAAGCATTTGATGCTTCAGTAAAATACATTTTCTATGTTGATTCCTTCGATGACTCTCATTCTTCTTCTACTAAAATATTCATTAAATCTTTATCGGGAAAGTCAAAATTCAATGGCTGATGATCATCCAATAGGAATTTGGTAATAGCTTTTCTTTTGATTACCTTCTGACTTACATAAACCATAGCATATTTTCGATAGCAAGACTTGCTATTTAGCTATCCTTTCTGACAAAGCTAATGCTTTGAATAAATACTTGATTAGGTTTATTTTGGTGGTCAGCTAGGTTATATGATACAACATGTACTGCCAAAGCCTTTTTGTAGTCCAAACTAAGGCATATCATATATTTTCTATTTGAAAATAATTTATCTCATAGTCAAGAAATATTTTACAAAGGTAATACATCACCTACTCCTTTCTTCTTTTCTCATCTTCTTACCTTAGCACATAACCCATAGACCTTTCACATACTAACAAGTACAAAATCAAAGGTCGTCCCGATACTAGTGGTACCAACACTGGTGGATTACAAAGATAGTGCTTTACTTTCTCAAATGCTTTCTGGTTGTTATTCCATTTACTAGGGTTTTGTTTTTGCAAGAGTTGGAATATCAGGTCCACTTATTTGTGAGTTCGAATTGAATCTGGCAATGTAATTCAACTTCTCCAAAAAAGTTTACATCTTTTTTCTACGTAGTGGAGATGGCAATTCCTGAATGGCTTTAATCATATTCAGATCAACTTCAATCCCTTTTTCACTCATAATAAAGCCTAATAACTTCCTTGACCTTGCACCAAATTGACATTTTGCTGGATTTAACTTCAATTAGTATTTTCTTAGTCCTTTAGGTAGCTTTAGTAAATCTGCAATTTATCCTTTCTCTTGGGTTGACTTAGCAATCATATCATCCACATATAACTGTATCTCTTTGTCCATCATATCATGGAATAGAGTGACCATTACCTCTGATAAGTAACCCTAGTATTCTTCAATCCAAACTATATCACCTTATAACAAAATGTTCCCACATTGTGACAAATGTGGTTTTTTCCATGTGTTCTGGTGGCACTTTTATTTAGTTATACCCCAAAAATCCATCCATGAAAGAAAATAGATAATTCTTCACAGTATTATTAACCAAAATATCTATGTGGGGAAGGGGAAATTATCTTTTAGACTCATTCAATTTAGGTCTTGGTAATCTACGCACATTCTGACTCTATCATCTTTTTTTAGAATCGAAACAATATTTACAACCCATTTTGGGTATTTTACCATTTCAAGAAATCTAGCCTTAAATTGTTTCTTTACCACTTCTTTTATTTTTGAAAGCATTTTTAACTTCATTCTTCTCAACTTTTGCTAAAAGGGTTACACTATAGTGTTAGAGGTAACTTATGGACTATGATTTTCATATCCTATCCTGGCATGTCTTGGTAGAACCATGCGAAAACATCTAGAAATTCCTAAAGCAAACTTATTAATTCTTCTCTAGTAGCGAGCATAAGAGCATTGTCTATTCTGACTTCTTTTCTATCATCTTCATCATCCCTTAAATTTATTATCTCTATAGATTTTTCATAAAGCATTATTCGTTCATCCTTCCGCTTAATTGTTTTTAGTAGATTGAGAGGCAAAGTATGGTCATCAACATCTTCTTCAAAATCGACCTCATTCAAGTAGATATTTCATTCAAAATAAACCTTTGAATCATAATTGGGATTATCTATTTCTCTTTGAGTAGGGAATCTGTAAAAAAGAAAAAAATAGGCAAAAAAATATATGGCATGATTTGTGAATATGATGTAAAAAGGAAAAAGGAAATTTTGATGTAAAAAAAATTAAAGATAAACAAAAGGTTATATGCATTTCATATCTGGGAATGATAATTTAACACTTTAAGTTCTTTTACAAAAAAGATCTTTAAATGTCAAAGTGAGTTCTTAGAATTACTCTAGAAATGGCCTAAACACTATAATTTTCTCAATAATAGTCTAATTCTTCTAGATATATGCAGGAGGACATGGGCAGATTCCATAATCATCATTTGGTTCCTCACTTTTTTCTCTAATGATGGCCACTTGACAATTATCAAAAGCTTCATTGATCATCATTACAACATCCTTGTCTTTTGCTTTGATTTTTAGGTTATTGACCTTTTTGCTACAAAAAATTTCCTTTAAGGAAGGGTAGACAGTCATCTTTTGACGTTCTCGGCTCATGGTGTTGATGACTTTTTTTCTTAATTTTTGCTCTCTTTTCTTATCTGGACTCTTTTTTTGACTTAAATCCTAGCCCATATTTGTCTTTTTTGCCCATTGCATTTATGGATTGGCTTATTTTTGTAAATATCTTTTAAGCCTTTGCCTCACTCAGGCCTCTCTTCGGACTGTAAGTTTGAGACCTATGTGAATGCTCTTTGATAGCCTTTTACCACAAAAGCAATGTCAATAATCTTAAAAGTTCACAATGAACACTCCTTAGCTTCAAGATTTGTCTCAACATATGGAACATTAGTAGAAGTCATGGCTATGACATCTTCCTTTCTGGATACGATAACCAACTTTTCATTAATTACAAACTTGGCTTTTTGATAGAGTGATAATGGTACAGCATGGCATAATGAATCTGTGGTCACCCCAATAAATAGTTATATGTTGGGACGATATCCATAACATGAAACTCTATCTCGAAGGGGCACGATCGAGTATTTAGAGTAATTGAAATGATCCCTTTGACTTCCCTTTTTGTTTTATCAAAATGCCTTGACAATCATTTGGCTATGTTGAATTAGGCTAATGCCAACCGACAAGCAAGAAAGAGTGATTAATGGCATTATATTGAGAGCTGATCCATTGTCAATAAGGACTTTGGGCAATATGGTGCCATTGCAACTTGTTGTTATGTGAAGGGCTTTTGTAAAAGCAATCTTTCTAGTGGTATTTTATTATTGCTGAATGAAATGAAGTTGTTGGCTGCAATATTGTTTACCAGGCAATCAAGTTTGTTTATAGATATATGCTAAGGAAGGTATGCTTGGTAAGCACTTTGAATAAGGCATTTTGATGTGGCTCCAACCTAAGCAGTAGAGCTAACAAAGAAATTTTTGCTTTATAATGCTATACTCACTGTGCTTTACAAACATAAAAAATTTTGTTGCTTCATTTTCTTTCACCAATTCTTGGACTTCTACTATGACTTTTTCAATAATTATGGCTTTTTTAAAGGTTGTCCCTTTAATATGGCTTTGGCACCATCTTCATCAATATCACAACCATAATGCTGCCTACTTCATATTACTTGGTAAACCCTATTATATCAATGATACCTAGCTAGTTTGTAGTAGCTTCTAGGGTTATTACTTCGCCATCAAACTTCCATGGCACTTGTTTATTGTCCTTGTATGGAAAAGATATTGGTGCTCTAATGGCTAAGTCTAGAAGTACTTTTGATTTTAGGAGAAGGAGCCTTTGGCTAATTATAGTAAATGATAAGAGGACGATTGACACCATAGGTGACTGTTATGACCTTTTCTTGGTCATATGAGTTAACTTTTCATCTTTCTAATAGGTTTCTTCATAAAATTCAATTTCATCATTATCCATCATTTGTTGGATTATGGCTGTAAATTTTGAACATTTTTACAAAATGTGTCTTAAAGTTATATGAAAGTTACAAAAATCAACCCCAAGATTAGATGTGTTTTCGATGCTTATATGATTCTGACCAAGATTTTGCTTTCAGTAAAGACTGCCCATAATTTTTCCATTGAGGTTTTGAGTTCTCAAACATTAATGTTAATTAATTGCTTTTCTTCAGCAATTAAAGCATTAATTATGGGCTGAGGATGATTTGGCAAAGGATTTGCTGCGACATTTGGTCTCAGAGCATTATAGAATTTAAAGGCATCCATTTAAAGAAAACTTTGGACTTTTTTCTTAAAAGTTAGACATTTCTTGATCGAATGACCAGTTACAGCATGATATTCATAATGGGTTAGATTGTACTAGTGGGGAAAATGATCTTCATATGGCTTGGAGAAGATAAGAGCTACTAATCGAGCTTATAGAAATTTGTCAAAATTTTTTTTATAAAAATAAGGAAGACGGTCATAATAGGGTCTAGGCTAATTAGTTTTTTGTATTGTTTGATTGCTACTGGGCCTAGTTTGATTTTGAAAAAGTGGATTTGGGATGGTGATCTATAGGGTTGATGGAGCAAGAGTTCAAGATGCATCAAAAGAGTAAGTATTTTGAGGCTGTCGACCTTGGCTTTAGTAATATGGTTGAGATCATAAACTAACAAATGGTGTCTTATCCTTTTGTTTGCCAGGTCCTGCCTTCTTTTCAGTTGAAGATTCACCAGTTGTGATTTCTCCAACCTTTATAGCTATCTCACTCATTTCCCTTGATATGATAAGGTAGTAAAATTGTTGGTTCCATTCCTTCCAAGCTTATCATAATAGGGGGACACAAAGCACTTACGAATAGCATTGCAGTATCCTTTTCTGTCAACAGAGGCTAAACTTGAAAGGCCATGTCTCTCTACCTCTATACATATTCTTTGAAAAATTCTGTAGATTTCTTTCCCATATTTTGCAGAGCTAACCTATTAGGTACCCATTCAGCCATGTGTTGTACTATTATAGAAATGCATTTGCAAGGTAAGTCCAACAGTGAATCTGGGTATGGTTCAAATTGTTAAATCATCTGAGCACTAATCTCGATAAACTTTCTTAAAAGTAGTGAATTAGGAGCTTATCATTCTAAGCATATTCGACCATCTTTCGAATAGACATCTTAACATGTGCTTGCAGAGATGTAGCACCCTTGTACTTCTTAAGTTCAAGTATTTTGAATTTTGGTGAAAGAACCAAATCTGATACCAAGCTAAGATCTTCACTCAACACTACTATACAATTTAGCCCCTTCTATAGCTTTTAGTTTTCTTTCAAGGAGTTGTAATTTGTAATTTTTCTTTTTCACTTTTTGTTTTAATTTGCTCTTTGCTTTTCCATTTATGCCTTTCTTCTTCATTAGCACTAAGACTCATTGAATTTTTTAGTGCGACTGTGATTCTTGGATGCACTTTTTATATAGAAATGTCAAGATTAATATGGCTGGCTAGTGAAGAAGGTATATTTTGTAGGCTGGCTAACTATATTTCTTGAGCATTAATAGGTTGTCTTTCAGTTTGTACCCTCTCAGATCCTCTAGCAGGAGTATCAGTAATAATTTTCAATTGTACATGAGCTGGCTCCCTTGCCACGAGCAATTCCATCATTCTGGTGATCTGTGATTGAATTTTTTTCTTGTCTTTTCATCATAGCCTCTTAGGCCTCCCTATATCTTGCTTCCAATTGTTTAATTCTTGCAAGATAGTCTTCTGCCATTCTTCTTATTCTATATCGAGTATAGTATTGATGAGTGGCTAGTGGTTCGGCTAGTCTCTCTAAATTTGCAATATTGAAAACTTAACAAATTTAAATTTCCTCAAGTTAAATTTTATTTGTGAATTGGTGAAATTAATAATAATGTATGAGTATGCTTACATATGATGCATGGTATGAATGAATGCACTTGTAAGGGTGCTTGCTTTAACAAAAGATTCCAAACATGAAAATTTTCATTACCTTTATAAGAAACTACATTTTGATCATGTAGGGTTTACATCCAAAGAAAGTCCTTACTTGATCATACTAACTTTTGGGCTTCCTCTAAAAACTAAAGTACAGTATGCTCATGTTCTCTTATGAGGCTAATTTGGGTTTGTAAGACTTTAATTTTTTCTACCATCTTTCTTGATTAGATGATAGTTGAATTAATATACTCAATAAGATAGCCAAGGTACATTTGTCGACCTTCACACCTGACTTACCATCTTTGGTGCTCAACTTCAGTTTACTATAACTTGTCATCCTAATGTGCATCCCTATCCTGATAAGCTCACATCAAAGCACAAATATCTTCTCCTCTCCATTGTAATTCCAATCCCATCTCTATTATAGTGGTTGTAAGGACTTTATTTCTTCAAACAACCCAGATGTCCTTTCTCGTTGTTGTCCCAGAGCAGTTCGAAGTTGTTTATTCTTCTCATTAACCTTTTTAATTGGAGATAGGTATCTACATGCTTTATTTTTTTTTTTAAATTTCCCCTCTAACTTCTTTTGTTAATGCCTTATATTTTTTAGACTTCCAATTCCTAATGAAGCTTACACGTTTATTCTATCATTCTCTTGGAAGTCCTACTGGAGCCCCTAGATATCCTGACAAGCTTTAGTTTCTTGTTTTGCTCGATCCAATCATTCTTCATTAAATTATACTTTTCCTCTATTCTTCTTACTTCTTTCCCTTTCGCTTCCATCTCTATTTTCAGATAAGCAACTTCTTCTTAAAGTATTCTATTCTTCACATTTATTCTTTTCTATTTTCTAGCGACTTCTTCTTTAACCAAATCAATATCAGAAGGCATGGTAGGTTCTCAATAGATATATACTCAAGGAGTGGCCCTATCTATTTCGAGAATAATTGTCACATCAATGGACATTTCTCCAAGCATCATAGCCTGGCGTGGTCTACTTTGTATATGCACCCAAATTCATGCCCCTCCTCTAATGCAAAACAACTACCTGAAGTGTTTTTTATAATTCTCACCTTGATATACCGATCCGTGCTAGCTATGTTCAAAGTCATAGGAATGAACTACTGCGATTCGTACTATCTCTAAAATAATAAAGGTGCCCCATATACCAAGTAAAGGCACGAAAAGTAACTCACCATATCGATAAACAAAATATCTCAACGAGAACTAAGGTGCTCTCTAGGTTATATCATTAGGAGACAAATTCTTAGGTGTTTGAACCCATTGATTCTTAGCTCTTGATTTGGGCCACTGCTTCTTAATAAACTCTTAAAAAGGGATACAATAGGAGAATTACGGTTTGACCTTTTTGGCACCATCGCACCAAAAATGACTTCAACCCTAAATATATAACAGCAAAACATTTTTGAAGAATCTACCTTGACCTTCTTTCGACATATGTTAAGTGTGCGAATCATTTCCACCAAAATAGCTAAGGCTGGATGCATATTTCTTTCTAATTAACTGAACAAGTCTACAACTGCTACCTCTACATGCCCCAATATCCTTGAGAGGAAAACCATACCAATATAGCCAAGGCGAAAGCATTAAGAGCCTTGTCATTGTTACAACATTTTTGGAAGTAATCTTTTAGAAACTGCCATCAAATAACACTAGTGTTTCCATTCTGTTCGATAAAATGGCAATCTGTCTCTAAGTCTATATCAAGAACTTCACTCAATTTCTTATGAAAGCTAGTTGGGTTGTGTTCCTTGCAATAAATGGGCCTTGTCTCTAAGGGTCCAAGTCCAAGCAAGGCTAAGATTTCTTCCATAGTGGGAGTCATGTCATGCGGATTAAATGAAAAACATTTAAATGATGGATCCTAAAACTTAACCATGGCTCAAACTGGTTGCTTATGAAATTGTATTTTAACAAAAAGTGCGATCTATCCATGTTTCTCAATAAATTGAGTCCACTTAGTGTTTCCCTATTGATCCCAAATCTTTACCAAGTCTTTTAAATCGTCCCGATAGAGATCCAGATGTGCAATTTTTGAAAATGCTGACATATACTTCGATAAGCAATCCCCATACTTTTTCTAATTAAACTTTGACTCAGAATGAACTTCCTCAAAATCCCTAGAAGTAATCACTGCATGCACTTGTTCAACCATAAAGTTAAATCAAAATTGATCTAAGTTGAAAATTTTATGTCAAAGCAAATGCCCCTGTATGCATTTAAGGAAAAAATGCACAAAAAAGGAAAAAAAAAAACAAAAAACATAAGTCAGTATCCATAAGAAGTATAAAATTTCAAAAAAAAAACAACACAATTATGAATGAACTAAACAAATGAAGATCATAAATTACTAAAAAAAGATATCAAAGTTATTCAAATAAAATAAAAAGAAAAACAATAGTTTTGTCCCTTCATGTGTCTCTAAGTTTTGGTGATACCTATATGCTGGCATCGTTTTGACTAAGAGGTTAGTATGGTTCATTATATATGATTTATGTCAGATCTCTAATTAGGTTCTTGAATTCCTCAAGCCTAAAAGGGACTAACGAGGTACTTTATCCTTATCCATCGTGGATTTATATTGGAATAGGTTTAATTCAAGTGAACATGTCTTATATGTCGTAACGAGGCTAACACCTTGGGTATACATAGGAATCTACACCCAATAGGCTTTTCACTGGCCCAAACAGAGGCTAACACCTTAAAAGGTAGAGCTATTTCATCTTTTCCTAAAATATTGGGCACTTAGGTGCCCTAACACCTTGGGTAGATGTAGGAATCTACACTCAATTGGCTTTTCATTGGCCCAAACAGAGGCTAACACCTCAGAAGGTAGAGCTACTTCACCCTCTCATAAAATATTAGGCACCTACGCCCCGTACATATTTGACGAGGAGAAACTACTGCACATGTGCACAGTTTATGCAAAAGGACAAATATACCTTTCATGACAAAAGTATTAATCCCTAAAAGACAAAAAGTAAACAGAAAAAGATTACTACACAATAAATATTAATATATTGAAAAGAAAAATTTCTCAAAAAGGGAATTTAAAATTAAATACCAATGAAATCAAATCAATTCAAATTTAGTTGGCACATAATTAATTTTAGGCCTGACTCTTTAGATAATCCCTAGCAGAGTTGCCAAGCTATCATAATGTGGCCCAAATATGAACACTAACGAAGATGGCCCTTGCTTCTATATTTATTGATATATCACTATTTTATATTCTCTTATTTTTATGGGCCATATCATTATCGACATTTTCTTATTTCCAGGGACTGGGTGGGGATGAATTGTTCATTCGACTTAACAATAAATAGTCATTACGAAATGACTATTTATTTGGAGTCACCACTAATCTATTTAGGTTTGGTGAGATTGGTCACCTATCAGAGCATATATTTCAAGGGTTACGAAACCTTAGAATACCAACCTTGAGCTACGTAATCGTAGCAAAGATCATATAAAAGGGTCCGGGATTTGATAATAATCACAAGCATGGATCAGTCCTCTTATGATGCCTAAAAATCGATACTTTATTAATTATATGTTAACTTGACTTTTATTTTTATCCGGTTTCCTCATATGTCATTTAATTATAAATTCTAAAAATAATACTTTATGAAAACCATTTATTGTTCTTTATCAAGAAAATTAGTTTTTTTGACATTTTTTTAAAATCAAAATCTCTTACGCACTCCACCAAAAGACCAATGAAAAATGAAAGTTTTTTTTTATAATTCTCTTTTGTATTCCAGCGAAAACCAGATGAATACAAAAGGTTAAAAAAACAAAATGTCTTTTGCACCCCACTAAAGTCAGGAATGCGAAAGGTTTTATCCTGCTGAAATTTATAAAATTCTTGATTTTCACTTTGAAAAGGATATTTTATTATTAATAAAATATAATCTGTAGAACCCCTCTCATATTACTTTAACCCGGAGACATTGTTTTAGCTTTCTAAAGACAAATTTTCAATTTTATTAAAAAAATATTGATAGAACGTCCTATAACTTGGTAACAATCTAAAATGACGAACCTATTCCTAATGTATACCTTTGACATGAAAGTATCCTAGTAGTCACATAGGACTTGGTTCTAGTGCAAAATTATCAAAAATGCCCTTGGAGTATACCTTCAACATATAAGTATCTAAGTAACCCTAAAGAAACCAAAATTGACCATAGAAGGGAGAACTTATCCTAAAGATACATCTTTGGCATAAAAGCATCTCAGTGGCTATCTCAAACTTGGTTCTAAGGAGATTATACAAATGCATCTGAGGTATACCTTCAACAAGAAAGTATCCTAATAACCTTAAAGGACACGAAAAGGATCATAGAGGGGTGCACCTATCTAAATGCACATCTTTGGCATAAAAGCATTATGATGACTATGTCAGACTCGATTCTAAAGAAATTACCAAAATGCTCATAGGGTACATCTTCAACATGAAAGTATCTTTGTAACCCTAAAGGACACAAAAAGGACCGTAGAAAGGTGAACCTCTCCTAAAAGCACACCTTGGCATAAAAGCATCCTAATGACTATGTC
>JBBYHL010014651.1:0-11599 GCA_038381835.1 Adansonia madagascariensis
TCTTTTCAATCATGTCACTCGAAATTTCTTGGCCTTTTTCATCCTTGTGGAAAAAAATAAATAAATCATAATAGAACAACGCGGTAAATAAGAAATGGGAATGAATGTTAAATGCAAAATACTAAAAACAAAAAAAAAAAATAGAGAATGATCCTTGTATAATCAAAATGGTAAAAATAAAAATAAATAAATAAATGAAAACCTTTAAGCAAATAAAAAATTGCACCATATTATGTGTGTATAACATATAAAAAGAGTACAAAACAAACATTAACATTTTATTAACGGACCTTAGATATATTTTTAAAGACGATAATCATCATTATTTGAATATGAAAATGATTATAAAAATAAAAGGCTTGTAGAAACTCAAAACCTAAACTTTTTTTTCTGCAAAACCTAAATGCTTCGCGGGTACTAAATCAACATCTTATTTATAGTTGTGATTGATCAATAAATTAATTATATAGATTCAAATTTTAAAAATTTAATTGTGAAAAGTTTTAAAATACTTATTTATAGAAAACTCTTATTTACAGCAGGTCTTATAAATATAAAAGATAAGTTAGTTAGAAATATAAAAAGAAATAAATATAATTTATTACATGAAATATTTTAAATTTTAAATTAAATTTAAATGATTAAATGCATAACACATGACAATGATTTAAGATTATCCAAAAGTTAGGCCACGCATTTAAACAATTAGCATTTTTATTAAACGCTATGGCTTTTATATATTTATATAAAATATCTAAATTTTACTAAATTAGGCAATTTTTGAAATCAAAAGGTAATTAATTAATAAATTTATATTAAAATTTATATTTAATACATTAATAATGTATAAATATTATATATAATCAATCATGAAGTGACATCTTGTTAAGGATTAAAGCTACATGGGATAAGATCTTTAAAAATAGTATTAATATACTCATCAAAAATGATTTTGAGAGTGCTAAGAACCATTTACACAAACTCTAAGGCATAAGCACCATAGAATTTAGTATAGTAATATTCCACGTAATTCAATGTGTAACAAAGGACTAAAATTGTAGAACATGATAACACCAGACTATACTCAACCTAATATTTGTTGAATTTTTCTTGCATTTGTTTAGCCATTGGACTTAAGAATGTATATGGACTTTTAACTGTATCTACCGAGCAATTATAAACCCTCTAAACCCCTTTAAAATAAATATTTGCGGTGGGATATTTAAAACTAGAGAACACATAAGTCAAATTCTGAAAAAACCTTTAAAAACTTGCAAAGAATGGAAACTCCTCATTCTTTATCAGAAAGTGCAAATTCTTCAAAATCTTTATCCTGTGGGGCCTTATAAACTAACACACATTTGTAATAAAGAGCATATTCAAGCATAAAATATGCAGAATTCCACCTCAAACATACATCTTGAAACAACTTCTTAGTTCCATTTGATTGAAAACTTTTTTCAGCCATATCATAAAATCTTTTTTTGTAAAGGCTAGATTTTTTTATCCACTTGATTCCTTTATGAATTTTATCAACAACATCATCAATAAGATTCAAACCAGTTTGAACAATAAGATTTAATATATGTTTACAACATCTAATTTGAAAAAAGCACCATCACATAAAATGGCATTATTAGGACGAAAACAACTTTTAAGAGAGAAAACCATAACATCATTATAAGATGCATTATCCAAAGTGATATTAAAAATTTTCCTTTTCATGCTTTACTAGGTGAAGTATAAAACAAGCTCATCTGCTATGTTCAAACCATCATAAAAAGGGGTTAAAACTCTTAACTTTATTATTCTCTTTTGCAATTTCCAATCTTTATCAATCCAATGAGCAGTAATACACATGTATTTATTAATAGTGTCTCAGATTTCCAATTATCAGAGGTTAAGCATATTCGAGCAAGTGCTTTAGCCAACTTTTCTTTCACAAGCTTTTTTTCTAAGTTTGTATATCCCTAGCAACTATATGCTTACTTATATTCTTATAGTTAGGACTTATAACACTCATCATATATCTAAACCCTAGTTCTTCAACTACACTCAATGAATGCTTACCACACACGAGGAAAGTGAAAATAGCTTTATGACATTTTTCATTATCATACTTATAATTTTTAACACATAAACCACCTTTTAAGGTTAGTTGACTAGCTAGTATGTACTGAGTAATATCTTTGTTATATTTTTTAAAACAACTATTCAAATGATATCTCAAATGAGAAGTTCCACTCATAATTTTAGCAAAAAATTATTCTTACAAAGATTGCATTGCTCTTTCATCAATCTTTGTTCTAACATTCAAGCTTAGTCATTTCATTTAGGTTTTATATAGACTTATTCTTACAATGATAGCACTTTCATACTCATTATATCCATCATCTACATTTGTAGGGGATTTTGACCTAGCCATTATCATAAATGCTTAGGTCTTGTAATTGTAAAAGCCTTATCATGAACATAAGTAAAAGATTATACTAAATTCACTGTTACTACTCACTCTGATTATAACATGAAAAACATTAAACAAGATATAACTTGATCCTAAAACTAAACTAATTTTCCATTTTCATATCATAATTAATTTGAATTTTTAGAGTTCAATGAGCAGAGTGAATCTTGAATAAGTAGTTTTTTTATTATTCAAACCTAAATGCCATTCAACCATTAACAAGTCTATATAAAACCTGACCACATTTTGACCATGACTAAATTTCAAAACCAACTATGATGTTAATGATGTTGCCAAATTAAAGCCTATTGTGGCGAAACAATGTTTATTTTCATCAATGCAAAACTCAGCAACCAAATTCCTTCGTGTGGAAAAGGATGAACTCAGCAAAACCCAAGTCAACTAAATAGCCGTAGAAGTCCTTAATAGTATTAAATATCAATATTAACTATAACATTTTATATTTAATGGTGAAAAACAATAGTTCTCTGTGTTGTATAAAAGACAAATAAATCAAAACCAAGCATAAATAATAAAGTCAACTAAGTAGGCCTTTTATTTCTTGATAAGAAGAATTAGGGAAAGCCAAATAAGATGCTTAGGGTTAGCTGACAAGATAGCTATGCAGAGTGATCTGAGGAGGGAGTTGGTCGACGAATCAACTATGGTAAGTTGATGAAGAGGAAGGGCTAGCCGACTTTTAAAACTGATAAGAGATAGGATGGCTGGCAGATTGAGAATGGCAGAGCTGGAAGTTTTGATTTTTTATTTGTGATGAAGAAAACTTAGAGTTTTTTTTAATTACAATGAAAATAAAAAGCTGAGAGTTTTGTTTTGATGAGATGAAAAAAATGAAATAAGCAATGGCAATGAGTCAATGATAAAAAATGGAAATAAGTTTAAGGTTACTAAAAAAAGGATAAAGACAAAATAGTAAAAATATTTTATTATATATAATTTTTTTTACATAATAGGGTGTCTAACAAATAGTATGTGTTTAATAAATATATATAATTTTTATATATAATGGTCATTGTTTGGGCTAGGCTAGCCTGAGCTAAAAAATCTTGCCCAAGGCTTGGCTTATTAGAAAATGAGCTTTAATTTTTGCCTAAACCTATTTTTCAAACCTATTTATTTGCCCATATCTTCCCAAATATCGGGCAAGTTGTTGGGCTTAGGTAGGTAGCCTGTACTTTAAGTAGGTCTAATAGATAACCCCTTATTAATTAGATCCTTATTAGTTTCATGACCAATAATCATATCTTAATGGATGTTGTTGCTAGCAACTTTGATCTTAGATAGTGAAAATTGATGACATAGTTCTTCTAGAAGTGTTAAATATTGTCTTTGAGAGGACTTCACTTTACAACTACTGAATTAGGATTTTATTTTGCCCAATGTTTCATTAAAAACTCTTTAAAATTATGAGAGACAAATGGAATGATATGCCATAGTTGAAGCTTAAGCTTCAGTGGTTGGAGATTAAAAGATAAGAGAAAGGTAAAAGAAATAAGTCTGGATTTGAGCTTTGTTCTTATCCTATTAAGATCGAGAGATTAAACCTTGCATTAATTCAAAGAGTCTAGTGCATTTCCTTACTGCTTCCACCTACATGTGTGGCCATTATAGTTCTAATCTGCCACTGACCAACCTTTCAAGAGCTAATTAACCAATCAACATTAGCCGAGTTATTAGTTTTGCTTTTATGCCAACTTCACAATCTTGCATCAAAGATTTGATACAACAATTTAAAATCGGCGAATAGATTAATGCTATTATCAAGAAAATATTAATGAATAATAATTATACAAGTTTGAAGTGATTAAAGGAATAACTAGATCCATTCTTTAAACATTAATATACTATCATTGATTTGTGACTATATCAAATTCTTAAAATTTGTTTAGTACTTATAAATTGAAATGAAACTCTTATCAAAAATAAGGACTTAAAAGATAAAGTAAAAGTTGTTTGATAATTTAATTCTTAAAAGCTACTTACAAGATTTTTTTTATAACGAATGAGGAAAATTTTAAAAAAATATAAATTTTCATAAAAGTTGGTAGATGAGAAAACTTATCTCCTAAGTTTTTTTTTTTTATTTCCTTCATTAAAAATAAGTAACAATAGACATATCGATTTTGGTTCAATCGTATGGTCCAATTACCTAGTATGAACTCAGGTGACCAAATTTGTTTATGTTAATCTTTTTTGCACCTTTAGCCCAATTATTGGTTTGAGATGAGTCATGAAGAAATCCATAGTTATGTTATTATTTATAATTTCCTTTTTACTTAAAAAACCAAAAAAAAAAAGTTAAAAATTGCTTATTCTGTTTTTTTTAAATGATCATATTTACTTTAAAAAAGAAAAATCAAGATCATTGAAGTTTTAAGATTAAATTAAAGATTAAAATTCTAGGATTAGATTGGGATTGTCAGATAGTTTGACAATTTGTTAATTTCATCTTGTTTTTCTATAGCTATATTCAAGCACCGTGGGTTCACTACCAAATCATCAAAACATTTCATCAAATAATGAAAAAGATGATATCTTACAAGCCTTTCACTTCATTTCCTTTTGCTTTAAAAGTTGCCATTGATCTTGACTTGTTAGAGATAATGGCCAAAGCAAATACCCCTAATGGTACACTATTATCACAGGGCCATTACCCTCTTCCCAAAAGATATGCCCAATAAGATGTGCAGTGCACTCATTTATATGCCCAAAAGTATTTTCTTTCTTATTCGATGTGAGATCAATTATACCCTATCTACTTCTTTAAAGCGCTTGGTGTGACATTCTCCCTTGCCTAATCTTGTCATGTTGCCGTCACAGGCTTCTTCATTAATTATGCCTACCTTACCCTTAGGGTGTTCGACGTGGAGTCACGATTGATCTACCATGCCTACCCCACCTGTTGAGGCACTCAACGTGAAATCATATGGTCAAGGGTTAGCTTCGATACCACTTGTCATGGGGCCATTATCCTCTTTCCAAAAGACATACCTGATGAGATGTGCAGTGCACTCGCTTATATGCTGAAGGACCTTTCTATTTTATCCGATGTAGGATTAATACACCTTATCTACTTCTTTAAAACACTTGGCATGAAACTATCTCATACTAATATTGCCTTTCACCTTTCTAACATAACCTAGATGCCCTATCCATTATTTATCAAATTTTGTAACTTCTTATTACTGATTATATTTTAACATGCAATCATGTCATTTGTAAAGATGGTCACACCTAAAGACTATATGGCCTATTGGTTTGCATCTATAGAAAAATACTCCATTTAAAAAAAAGGATGGAATTTCCTTTGCATCATTGCTACAAATCTCTCTTAATAATTTTAGGTTTCAACGTGAACGTTCATTTCCAAAATCAAAATATTATCAAACCAGACAAGTTTAATGGAACCATGTACATAAGATGATGTTTCTATTAACCACATTGAAGATTTCTATGTCCTCGATCCGAATCTGCAATCATTAACAGAAAAGACAACCACAGATTCTGATGTTGTTACAAATGAGAGGAGCAAGAGCTAAAAGGATAAGTTCATTTGTCATGGATATATTTTGAATTCTCTTACTAATAAACTATATGATCTCTACATAAATATGATTTCACTAAGAACAATCTAGACCGCACTTAAGAACACATATAGAAATAAAAAGAAAAGCATAAATAAGTTTCTTGCTTTTATGATACTTTGGATTTATTATGACTGATACCAAACCTATCATAGATCAAGTCTATGAATTACAAATTCTAGTCTCTAGGTTAAGTGAATTGGAATCAAAACTCTTGATTTACTTTAAGTGGGAGCAATTTTATCCAAATGGCCTCCATCATGGAATGAGTATAGGAATAAAATACTACATTCTCCAAAATCTTATACTATTCAAGAGTTTCAGACTCATTTGCAAACTGAGGTTGAAAATCACATTTGAGATGCATTCATTCTTTAGTTCTAATGTGAATTTTGTAAGTGAGAAGCCTTAAATCCAAAAAAAATTAAAAGGACTGAGAAAAAAAGATTGATAAAATATGCTTTTGTTGTGAAAAAAAAGGGCATTTTATAAGGACTGTAGATATAGAAATTTTGAAAAACAACTTTTGGTTTTGAAAATACAAAAAAAAAAAAAAAACAAATCTTGTTGAACAAGATACGAAAAAAAAACTTGATGCTATGATAATTGAAATGCAAATTGGCATGGTTACTAAAGTTCATATGGCTATTGCAACTAAATCTTTAGGAAGGTAGTTGGATATTGGAGCTACTGTTCATATATATAGTAATAGAGGATAATTCAAGAAGTATAAAAAGTGTGGAAAACCAGAATAGATGCTAATGGGAAACAACAATGCTACTAAAGTCCTAGGCAAAAGAATTGTTGAGCTAAAGTTTACTTCAAGACAGAAACTAAAATTGCTCAATGTATTTCATGTTCTCAAAATTAGAAAAAAAAATTTGCACCTACACATTTGTTGTGCAAAAATTGGTTTAAAATTGTATTAAAATATGATAAGGTTTAGTGATGGTATGTTCAAACTAAGTATTAAAGAAATAAATACTGCTTTTATTTGTACTATTGAACACACTTTTTTCTTTATGGCATGCTAGGCTAGGACATTTATATTATCAATCTATAAATTATATGTCCAAGTATAGTTATATTTCTATTTAAAAAGACAATATAGATAAATGTGAAATATGTATAGAAGAAAAAATTACTAAGAAACCTTTTTCAAAAGTTGAAAGAAATTCAGAATTATTTAGAACTTGTTCATTTTAATATTTTTATATTAAATGGTTTGAATACAAGATGAGGAAAAAATTACTTTTATGATTATTCTCATTTCATCCATGTTTTCTTAATTAAAACAAAAGATGAAGCATTAGAGAAACTTAAAGAATTTAAATCAATGGTTGAAATTCAAAAGGAGAAGAAAATTAAAATTCATTGAAGTGATAGAAATGGTGAATATTTTTTAGATTCATTTTCTTTGTTTTGTGAAAAAAATGGAGTAATTCATAAAAAAATTGCACCATATAGACCCTAATAAAATGGTTTAGTTGAAAGGAAAAAGGGAACTTTAGTAAATAAGGTTAACAGCATGTTGTTAAATGCTAAGCTATCTCATAATTTATGGGGAAAGGCTTTTCTAACAGCATGTCATAGTATTAATAAAGTTCCATTAAAAAGTTACATGTTTCACTATATAAATTATGGAACAATAATAGGAAACCAAGTTTAAATTATTTTAAAGTATAAGAATGTATAGCTTTTTACAAAGTACCTAATCCTCAGAAGAAAAAATTAGGACCAAGAGGCATTAAAAGTATTTTTGTTGGTTATGCAAGAAATTTTAAAGCATATAAATTACTTGATTTAAGTTTTAATGTTATTTTTGAATTAGTATATGATGAATTTTTTATAACAATTTTGTTTTTAATGCTTTTGATTATAAAAAAAAATGAGAAACAAGCTGGATTGGTTCATACAATTGCTGAGAAAAAAAATAATGATCCAATTGAGTGAAGAATAAGTCAAACAATGAGAAAAGAGCAATCTTTAAATTTTGATTTTTTTCTCCTAAATTAATAGTTTTCCTAGCTGAAGGAAATAGAACTAAAATACTAAGTAAAACATCAATGCTTCTTAAAGTAAAAGAAGATCCTAAGACTTTTAGTGAAGCAATGACTTTAAAAGATGCAGCTTTCTGGAAAGAAGCTAAAAATAATGAAATGAACTTAATAATATCCAACAATGCATGGGTTTTAGTTGATTTACCTATAGGTTCTAAACCTATCAGATATAAATAGGTGTTTAGAAAAAACTAAAACACTAATGGTTCAATACAATCCTTTAAGGCTAGATTAATTGCAAAAGGTTTCAAGCAAAAAGAAAGCATAAATTATTTTAATACATATGCTCCAATAGCAAGAATAACATCTATTAAAGTGCTTACCACTCTAGCTTCTATTTTAAGTTACATTTGTATTAAAAGAATGTTAAAACAACTTTTCTAAATGGTGACTTAAAGGATGAAGTATATATGGAACAACCGGAAGATTTTATACTTCTCAAAAACGAGAGAAAAGTGTGCAAATTTATTAAGTCATTATCCAGGCTACAAGCTCCTAAGAAATGGTATGAAAAATTTGACTCAGCATTATTGTCAAATAGTTTTACACATAATAGGGCTGATAAATGCATTGACTTAAAATTTACTAAAGAATATGGAGTAATAATATGCCTTTATATCGATGATATACATATTTTTAGCAACAATATGGTTAGCATAAAAGAGACAAAAAATTATTTAACTTTTGTTTTTAAATTGAAAGATTTGAATGAGGTTAATATAATCTTAGGTATTAAAGTTAATAGGCATAGTAACGGTTATGTTCTTAATTAAAGTTATTATTTTGAGAAATTGATTTCAAAACATAAACATCTTAATATAACAAAAATTTAATACTCCACGTGATTTAAGTATGAAATTGAATACGAATTGTGATCAAGTAATTGCATAGTTTGAATATGCTAGTATTATCGGAATATAATGTATGCCATGCATTGTACTAGGCTGGATATAGCATTTATAGTATGCAAATTAATCAAGGTACTCAAGTAAACCTAGTACAAATTATTGGACAGCCACTGAAAGAGTTATAGGTTATCTTAAGAGAACTAAAAGCTTTAGCTTACACTATTCAAATTACCCAACAATATTGAAGGTTATTTTTATGCAAGTTGGATTATTAGTGTAAATGATAATAAATCCACACCAGGTTGGATATTTACACTAGGCGGAAGTACTATTAGTTAGAGATCCAAAAAACAAACTTATATTTCTTATATAACTATGGAATCTGAATTCATAGCTTTAGCTACAGTAAGCAAGGGAAACAGAATGGCTAAGAAATTTGTTATTGGATATAAAGTTGTGGCTACAACCAATGCCAACTAATTCCTTGTATTGCGAGACTGCAGCTACAATATCTAGTGTTTATAATGATATATACAATGAAAAATCTAGACACATTAGCACAAAACATAATTATAGTAGAAAATTAATCTTTTGTGAGATAATTATCATAACATATGTGAAATCTACCAATAATTTGCTAGATCCTTTAACTAAAGGATTACCAAAAGACTTAGTAAGTAATACTACAAAAAAAAATGGGTTTAAAACCATTAATATTAGATACCAATGATGGGAACCTAACTTTTAATTAGTAAAGTTAAAAGGGTCAAAACAAGTTATTATTATGTATCTATGATGTGCTAATGTGAAATTCATTCCAAAAAAAATTTCATACTAGTGTGGTCCATTGTGTATAGAGGATAAGTCTAAGTACTATTAATAAAGTTTATTGTTTATTGTTTAGATATCCAAAACAATGGGGACATCAAGGAACTCTACCTATATAAATATGAAAAGTGGCTCTGCTTCAGCAAAGAAAAATTTTGGTACTTTTTGTTTTAAATGTTTATTAAGAACTGGATAAGCACATAACCATTTAGTGCTAAAAATGAAAAACATACAAAGAAGATGAATAATTATTATACGTTGTGTATCTTCAATTTTAATAGAAAAAAAATTATGTTTTCATCTACGAATACCAATAATTTTATTAAAATTCGAAAATTAATTCGCTAGTTAGTGGTCCAAATTGATAGATACTATCTTGTATACATATTATTTATTTGTGTGAAAGGCAATAAAATTAAAACACCAACATTCCAGACTAATGGGGATTGTTGCTAGTTGTGATAGTAATAGGAACAACCTTATCTCACATTGAATAGAAAAACCAACAATAAACAATTTATAAATGTTATTCTTGTTAAATTAAATAATTGAGTAAAGTGCTTCAGGCCAAATTATTATTGGGCTAGTAAGGCTCATCTAGTGAACTAGTAAATATTTAATGTCAAAGATGGGTATTTAGACACTTTGAGCATTGGGCTTAAATTTGTTGATATTATTATTTTAATATTTTAATATTTATTTTTTAGAATAATTAAATAATACCTAGCTAATAAATATTTTAATATTTATTTTAATATCTATTTTTTTGTATAAGAAAAGTTATGTTGAAAGAATACAACAATTGAAAAAAAGTTATTATATAAAGATATAACACCTACTAAAGGTTCGTCCAACAAACAAATTGCTTACAAAAGGGATTTTTCATTGCTTATAAAAGGGACTTTTCTATTTTGACAATTTCACTATTCTACTTAGACGTTTATGACTTTATTATATCTTAGAGATATTATAAAGCCTTAAAAAATTATTTTGCAAATTTTAGAGTCCATCCTATAATATCTTTCTCTATTATTTTTCTAGCATACATATATGTGTATATATATATATATATATATATATATATATTGTTTTCGCTTGTAGCATTTGATTCTCTTTGAAAGCTAGCAGTTCAGTTTTGCACCGTCAGCAATCAAGGCCAAATAGTTACTGTTGCTAACAACTATGACATTTTTTTTTCTTTAGGCAAAAAAATTTGGATACAAGGCAAAGAGTTGCGGATCGAACTTTAAATTTATTAGATATTATATTTTAATGATGATTATATAAATCAAATAAATTATAATTTTAAATTTCAAATATGGCATCATTGCTGATTGAAAATGTTTGATTGGGATTATGGATTTACATCCCTAAGAATTCAAATAAGTCTGCAAACTTTCTTTGTAAGTCCAAATCCTAAAACTTAGTGCATGGATCTATGAAAAATTTCATTAAGAAATAAGGATTAATAAGTCAATTTAGACTTATTTATGAGTTGAACAACTTATCAAATCTATATTGGATCAAGCTTAGATATGAGATTCTTCTTCTCAGGTTGGTTTAAATTATTATTTACATAATAAAATAATTTTATTTAAATTTAATTATACATATTAATATAAAATAATTTTTAAATTTTAATATCAATTTGAATGCAAAACAAAATTTTGAACCAATCTGACTCAAACCTGGACAAGAAAATAAAAATTTTTTGAATTGATAAACACCTCTAAATCAATTATAATACTTGTTACAATTACTAAAATATGTATTATACATAATTGTGAACATTCT
>JBBYHL010014662.1:16220-45258 GCA_038381835.1 Adansonia madagascariensis
TAATAATATGAACGTGTGTTTGCAGCCCAATCATGAAAAGATTGGAAATTATTACAAGAATCTATGCTCTTCTCATTTAAGAGATGAACTTTGATTTTAAGGAAAATGGTGTGAAGAAAAGCTTTTCTTGCGAAACCAAAGCATGAATATCGTGTACTTCAATGACAAGAATATGTTTTTCCAACCTAATTGTAAAAAGAATGGAGATGGTTACAAGAATCCATGTTTATCTCATTTGAAAGATGAACTTTGATTTTAAGAAAAATGTTGTGAAAAAAAAGCTTTTCATGTGAAACTAAAGCATGAATATCGTGTATGCCAATGATGTGAATGTGTTTTTGTAGCCCAATCATGAAAAAATAAAAATTGTTATGAGAATCTATGTTTGTTCCATTTGAGGGATGGACTTTGATTTTAAGGAAAATGGTGCGAAGAAAAGTTTTTCTTTGAGAAAGCAAAGCATGAATATTGTATATGTCAGTGATGTTAACTCATTCTTGTAGCCCAATCATAAAAAAAATGGAAACTATTATGAGAATCCATGTTTATTTCATTTAAGGGATGAACTTTGATTTTAAGAAAAATGGTGTGAAGAAAAGCATTTCTTATGATACCAAAGCATGAATATCATGTATTCTAATGATGTGAATGTGTTTTTGCAGCCCAATCACAAGAAAAATTGAAACTATTATATTTCATTTAAGGGATAAACTTTGACTTTAAGCAAAATGGTGGGATTTTCTTGCAAAATCGAAGCTTGAATATTTTGTATTCTAATGATGTGAATGTGTTTTTCTATCCAATCATGAAAAGAATGGAAATTATTACAAGAATCCATGCTTATCTTATTTAGGGGAAGAACTTTGATTTTAAGGAAAATGGTGGGAAGAAAAAATTTTCTTGCGAAACCAAAGCATGAAAATCATGTACTTTAATGACGTAGACATGTTTTTGTAGCCCAATCATTAAAAGAATGGAAATTATTATGAGAATCCATATTCATATCTTTTGAGGGACAAATTCTGATTTTGTTCAAAATCATGGGAAGAAAAGCTTTTCTTACAAAACCAAAGCATGAATATCATTTATCCCAATGAGAAGACCATGTTTTTAAAGCCTAATCATGAAAAGAATGGAGATTATTCTAAGGATCCATGTTGGTCTTATATGTGGGATGAACTTTGATTCTAAGAAAAATAATGGGAAAAAAGGATCTTGCAGAACTAATGCATCAATACCTTGTATCCCAATAAGGAGCATGTCTTTGTAGCCCAATACTAAAAGGAATAGAGATGATTGTAAGAATCCATGTTTGTTTCATTTGAGGGACAAACTTTGATTTTAAGAAAAATGGTGGAAAGATGCTTTTCTTGCAAAACCAAAGCATGATTATCATGTATCACTATCAGGAAAATGTGTTTTTAAAGCCCAATCAAAAAAAGAATGAAGATTATTATAAGAATCCATGCCCTTCTCATTTATGGGACAAACTTTAATTTTAAGGAAAATTATGGGAAGAAAAGTTTTTCTTGCAGAATCAACACATCAATATCATGTACCCCAATTGTGTGAATGTGCTATTGTAGCCCAGTCATGAAAAGAATAGAGATGGTTACGAGAATCTATGTTCATCTCATTTGAGGGAAGAACTTTGATAGTAAGGAAGGTGGAAAGAAAAGCTTTTCTTGCAAACTAAAGCATGAATATCATGTATCCCATGGTGTGAACGTGTTTTCATGGCTCAATCATAAAAATAATGGAAATCATTATAAGAATCCATGTTCATCTCATTTAAAAGAAGAGCTTTGATTTTAAGAAAAATGGTGAGAAGAAAAGTTTTCCTTACAAAACTAAATCATGAATATCATGTATCCCAAAGATGTGAACGTGTTTTCATGGCCTAATCATGAAAAGAATGGAAAGGATTATGAAAATCCATGTTCATCTCATTTGAAGGAAGAACTTTGATTTTGAGGAAAATAGAGCTTTTCTTGCAAAATCAAAGCATGAATATCATGTATCCTAATGATGTGAACTTGTTTTTATAGTGTAATCATGAAAAAAATGAAAGTTATTGCAAGAATCTAGGTTCATCTTATTTGAAGAATGTACTTTCACATTAAGGAAAGTGGTAGGAAGAAAAGCTTCTTTTTATGAAACCAAAGCATGAATATAATGTACCCAAAGAGGTGAACATGCTTTTTTAGTCCAATCAATATCGCATATCCCAATGAGGAAAACATGATTATAGTGCCAAATCAAGAAAAAGAGTGGAGATTATTACAAGAATCCAAGTTTATCTCATTTGACGGATGAACATTGATTTTAAGGAAAAGGGTGTAATGAAAAACTTTTCTTGCCAAACCAGAGTTTTCATATCATGTATCCTAATGAGGAGAATGTGTTTAACATGCAAAATTATGAAAATAATGGAGATTATTATGAGAATCCAAGTTTGTCTTATTCGACAGCTGGATTTTTTATTCTAAGAAAAATAGTGAAAAGAAACGCTTTTCTTGCCAAACAAATGAATCAATATTGTGTATCCTAATAGGGTAGATGTGTTTATAATTCCCAGGAATGAAAAGGGTGGAGATTATTATTAGAATCCAATGGCTCATTTGATGTCCAAAGTTTGGTCCTAAGGATAATGGTCAAAAGAAAAGCTTTTCTTGCTAAACCAAAGCATCAAAATCATGTATCACAATCATGAAAAGGATGAAGACTATTACGAGAATCCAAGTTTGTCTTACTGGATGGATGAACTTTGATTCTAAGGAAAATGGTGGAAAAAAAAGCTTTTCTTGACAAACCAAAGCACTAAAATCGAGTATCGAGTAACCCAATGTGGAAAACATTATCATAGTGCTCAATCTAAAAAGAATAGAGATTATTACGTGAATCCAAGTTTGTATTATTTGATGGATGAACTTTGATTCTAAGGAAATTGGTGAAAAGAAAAGCTTTTCTTTATCAAATTAAAGCATCAATATCATGTATCCTAATAATGAGAACATGATCATAGTGCCTAATCCTAAAAAGAATGATGAATAGAATGAGAACCCAAGTTCGTCTCATTTTATGGATTAACATTGCTTCTATGAAAAATGGTGGGAAGAAAAGCTTTTCTTGCCAACCCAAAGCCTCAATATCATGTATCTCGATAAGGAGAACGAGATCATAGTACCCAATCACAAAAAGAATGGAGATCATTATGATGATCCAAGTTTACCTCATTTGACAGGCGAATGTTGATTCTATGGAAAATGGCAGAAAGAAAAGTTTTCCTGCCAAACCAAATCATAAAAATCAAGTATCCCAATGAGAAGAACATGATTATAGTGCCTAATCATGAAAAAAATTGAGATTTTTATGAGAATCCTAGTTTGTATCATTTGATGGATGAACTTTGATTCTAGGGAAAATACTGGAAAGAAAAGCTTTTCTTGCCAAACCAAAGCATCGATATCGTGTATCCCAATGATTAGATCGTGCTTACAATCTAATCACCAAAAGAATAGAAATTATTATGAGAGTCCAAGTTTGTCTCATTTGACAAACAAACTTCGATTCGAAGGAAAATGTTGGTAAGAGAAGCTTTACCTATCAAACTAAAGCATCAGTATTGTATATCCCTGTGAGGATAAGGTGATTCCCTACCCAATCATGAAAAGAATGGAGATTGTCACAAGAATCCATGTTTGGCTCATTTAAAAGATGAACTTTGATTTTAAGCAAAATGGTGGAAAAAAAGCTTTTCTTGCCAATTGGAAACATCTATATCATTTTTCCCAATAAGGAAATGTGTTTAGGTGCCTAATCACAAAAAAAATAGAGATTTTTATGAGAATTCAAGTTTAGCTTACTTGTCAAGAAAACATTAATTCTAAGGAAAATGCTGGCAAAAAAAGCTTTTCCTACCAATTCAAAGCATCAATATTGTATATCGCAATGAGAAACATTTTTTATAGTGCCTAGATATGAAAATAATAGAGATTATTATGAGTATCTAAGTTTGTCCTATTTAAGGGATGAACTTTGATTCTATGAAACATGGTGGAAAGAAAAGCTTTTCTTGCCAAACTATAACATCAATATCATGTATCCCGTGAGTAGAACATAATTATAGTGCCAAATCATGAAAAGTGGATATTTTTACAAGAATCCAAGTTTGCCACATTTGACAGATGAACTTTGATTTTAAGGAAAATGGTGGAAAGAAAATCTTTTCTTGCCAAACCAAAGCATCAATATCATCTATCCTAATTAGGATATCTAATTGTTATGTCCAAACACAAAAAGAATGGATATTATTATGAGAATCCAAGTTTGCCTCGTTTGACGAAGAAACTATGATTCTAAGGAAAATGGTGAAAAGAAAAGCTTTTCTTACCAAGCCAAAGCATCAATATCATGTATCCCAATAATGAGATCATGATTATAGTGTCCAATCACCCAAAGAATGGAGATTATTATGAGAGTTTACCTCATTTGATAGACGAACTTCGATTCTAAGAAAAATAGTGGTAAAAGAAGCTTTTCTTGCCAAACTAAAGCATCAATATTGTGTATCTTAATATAGGGAACGTGATTATACTACCCAGTCATGAAAAGAATGTAGATTTTTATGAAAATCCAAGTTTGGCTTATTTGATGGAAGAAATTTGATTTTAAGAAAAATGATGGATAGAAAAGCTTTTCCTGCCGAAACAAAGCATCAATATCATGTATCCTAATAAGGAGAATATGATTGTAATACCGAGTCACAAAAATAATGGAGATTATTACAATAGTCTATGTTTATGTCATTTGACTGGTGAACTATGATTTAAAAGAAAATGGATGAAAGACAAAGTTTTCTTGGCAAACCAAAGCGTCAATATCATGTATCATAATGAGGAGAACATAATTTTAGTGCCTACTCATGAAAAGAATACAGATTATTACGAGAATCTATGTTAGTCTCATTTGTCTAATGAACTTTAGTTCTAAGGAAAATGGTGGAATGAAATACTTTTGTTACCATCCCAAAGCATCAAAATTAGGTTTCCCAATAAGGATAAAATGATTATAGTGCCCAATCACAAAAAAACATAAAGATTATTACAAGAATCCAATTTGCATCATTTGATGGACGAATTATGATTCAAAGGAAAATAGTGGAAAAAAAGCTTATCTTGCCACACTACAGCATCAATATTATGTATCACAATGAAAAGAATGTTATTATAGTGCCCAATCATGAAAAATGGAAAATAATATGAGAATCCATGTTTGGCACATTTGACGGGTGAACTTTGATTTTAAGGAAAACGCTAGAGAAAAAAAGCTTTTCTTGCCAAACTAAAGTCAATATCATGTATCCTAATGAGGAGAGTGTGATTATAGTGTCCAATCTAAAAAAGAATAGAGATTCTTATAAGAGTCTAAGTTTGTTTAATTTGACTGATGAACTTTGATTCTAAGCAAAATGGTGGAAGAATAACTTTTCTTGCCAAACCGAAGCATCAAAATCAAGTATTAGGTATCCCAATGAGAAGAATATGATAGTAGTGCCCAACCATGAAAAGAATGGAGATTATTACGAGAATCCAAGTTTGCTTTATATGATGAAAATGGTGGAAAGAAAAATTGTTTCTTGCCAAACTAAAGCAGCAATATCATATACCCCAATGAGAAGAATATGATTATAGTGCCCATTCATGAAAAGAATGGTGATTATCATGAGAATCCAAGTTTGTCTCATTTGATGGATGAACTTTGGTTTTATGGAAAATGATGGAAAAAAAAAGCTTGCTAACCCAAAGCATCAAAATAGAGTATCCTAATTATCGAAACATATTTATAGTGCCCAACCATAAAAAGTATGGAGATTATTACTAGAATCCAAGTTTGTATCATTTTACGGATGAACTATGATTCTAACAAAAATGCTAAAAAAAAGCTTTTTGTGCTAAACAAAAGCATCAATATCATGTATCCTGATGAGGAGAACATGATTATAGTACATAATCATGAAAAAAATGGAGATTATAACAAGAATCCGAGTTTGTCTTATTTGACAAAAGAACTTTGATTGTTGCAAACCAAAGCATCAAAATCTGGTGTACTAGTGAGGAGAACATGATTATAGTGCTTAATCATGAAAAGAATGGAGATTATTATGAAAATATAAGTTTTTATCATTTGATGGATGAACTTTTATTCTAAGGAAAATGGTAAAAGGAAAAGCATTTCTCGCCAAACCAAAGCATCCATATCATTTTTCCCAATAAGGAAAACATGTTCATAGTGCCTAATCATGAAAAAAATGGAGATTTTTGGGTGAATCCAAGTTTGGCTCATTTGTCTTGCAAGCATTGATTCTAAGGAAATAGTAGAAAGTAAAGCTTTTCTGGCCAATCCAAAACATCAATATTGTATATCCTAATGAGAAGAACATGTTTGTAGTGCCTAGTTATGAAAAGATTGGAGATTATTATGAGAATCCAAGTTTGTCCTATTTGAGGGTCAAACTTTAGTTTTAAGAAAAATGGTGAAAAATAAAGCTTTTCTTGCCAAACCAAAGCATCAAAATCGGGTATCCTAATGAGGAGAACATGATTATAATGCACAATCATTAAAAGAATAGAGATTATGATAAGAATCAAAGTTTTTATCATTTGATGGACTAACTTTAATTCTAAAGAAAAACGTAGAAAGAAAAGCTTTTCTTGCCAAACCAAAGCATCCTTATCATTTTTCCCAGTCAGGAAAATGCGTTTATAATGCCTAACCATAAAAAATGAAGATTTTTATGAGAATTCGAGTTTGGCTAATTTGTCAAGCAAATAATGATTCTAAGGAAAATAATGGAAAGAAAATCTTTTATTGCCAATCCAAAGCATTAATATCATATATCCTAATGCGAAGAACATGTTTATAGTTTCTAAATACGAAAGGAGTAGAGATTATTACAAGAATCCAAGTTTGTCCCATTTAAGGGACAAACTTTGATTCTAAGGAAAAAGATGGAAAGAAAACCTTTTCTTGCCAAGCTAAATAATCAATATCATGTATCCCAATAATGAAATCATGATTATAGTGTCCAATCACCAAAAGAATAGAGATTCTTGTGAGAGTCCAAGTTTGCCTCATTTGATAGATGAACTTCGATTCAAAGGAAAATGATGGTAAGAGAAGCATTTCTTGCCAAACCAAATCATCAACATTATGTATCTCAATGTCTAGAACATGATTATATTGCCTAATCACGTAAAAATAGAGATTATTATGAGAATCCAATTTTGGCTTATTTGACTAATGAACTTTGATTCTGAGGAAAACGGTGGAAAGAAATTCCTTTTTGCTAAACCAAAGCATCAATATCATGTATCCCAATGAAGAGATCGTGATTATAGTGTGTAATCATGGAAAGAATAAAGATTATTATGGGAGTCTAAGTTTGTCTAATTTGATGGGCAAACTTTTATTCTAAGGAAAATGGTGGATAAAAATTTTTTTCCTACCAAACTAAAGCATCAGTGTGGTGTATCCCAATGAGAAGTGTAGACACCTCATTTTGTTCGGACTAGTTTTTGGTATCTTTGGAGTTAGGTAAAAACAGAAATCAAAAAAATAAAAAAAAATAAAGCTAGGGGTCTCGCATAGCAAAAAAGGTCTTTTGGGAAAGGTCTAAAATGCCTATGGACCACTTTAAAGAAAAATGCAAAAATGAGGCATCAAAGGTTACTTTTAAGGTGTCATTAGAGTCGTTCAAGTGAGTACGTAGCCGATTTGCATCTCTTTGTGACCAAGATAAGACAACTTGAGGATCCTAAGGTATGTACGGGTCATATGGGTGCTTAAACATTGTCACGAGGCTTTCACGTTACCAAAATTTTGAATTTTCATGTGTAGTATCGATACATAAGGGTTTGGTATCAATACCTAAGATATGGTATCGATAACTAGTATGATTGTATTAATACAACTCTTGGTAGTAGCTAAAGTTACTATTTTTGGCGACATACATTGATACACAAGCATGAGTATTGATATAAGTCCATGGAGTATCGATACAGAGCTTTAAGTCTTGAGACTGGAAACAAATTTTGTTCTTAGTATCAATACTCACCTCTTTGTATCGATACTCAAGAATAAAAATTATCTTGTGTATCAATACAAAATGCTTTGTATCAATATAGTAAGGCATTTTGCCTTGCTTAGACCATTTTTTAACCTTTAAAAATTTGATTCAAACATGTTTTTAGCACTAAAAAAATGTCATAAAGCATTATAAACCTTGACTTTGGGCCAATGACTGGATTTAAACAAGTTTAGGGCCTAAGTAACCAATGCCAAGGGTCTCTTTCATAAGAGATATAGTGGTAAGAGGGTGGCAGGCATATCAGTAGTTGGGAGGCTATTGCAGCCATTCTGATTTCTTTTTCAGCATGGCAGAACCAATAGCGATAGGGGTATAGACTGAGCATGTTACCTGGATGTCTCCTTGTGCAGAGAAGAAAACCCAACAATGCCCTTAGTTTGTCTCCTAAAGCCATTGGCTGAGCATGAAGATAAAGAGAACCAACAACCTTAGAAAAAAAAAGGCCCCAACGATAAAAAAAAAAACTCTCTAACAATCCCAGAAAACTCTTCACCCAGCCCTACATATCCTCTAACCATTCTCAATCCTAAAAACACTTGCAAAAACACTATTTCATTAACTTCCATACTCCATCCTCGTAGCTACCCCAAACCACCACTGGAAAACCTTTAAGAACCCAATTTTCCACACATTTTGATCTTTAAAAAGACTCACCATCAACCATACCACCAAAAAGCTACCTCTTTTCATCATTTTCTTGCTAAATAATAGCAAAGACAAGGAAAAAATTAAACCCATAGCCATTACTCCCAGACTAGGGGAAGTTCAAGTTTTTTTGGTATATCCCCTCTACCTTGATCTTTGTAGTTTTTGTTTTGTCATTAACATCATCTTAGTAAACCCTTTTTATGCTTTTATAGCCCTCTTAGGACTTTCATTTTTTTTTGTGGCTTTGGTTGTGGTAGTTTAGGATCTTGATGTTCTTCTTGGTGCTTTCATGTTGTTTGGTTAACTTAGCATGCTCCATTGCATTTTCATCACCATAAACCTCTGTCCATGTAACCTTGCCCATATCGACATCTTTATCTCATGTTTAAAGCATGCATCTTAACATGTCCTAAGTATGCCCATACATTTTCTAGCAGCTAGATAGATTTCATGAAATAAAAATGCCTTTTTTATCAAAGTCTTTTTTTTTAAAACATGTTCATCTTAAGTATGTTCATGCATCTATTTATCATCTCCCTGTATTCCTTTTATTTTTTTCTATGAAAAATGTCATCTTTGCTTGGCATATAAGTTTTCAATGTTCTATATTATGTTTGTGGCACTTTGTTTGTGTTGAGATGCTTGTTTGAATGCTAGAAAACACGATTTCAAAAAACATATCCCTAAGTTAAGCACATGCTATCTCCCACACATAGAGAATAACATGAGCTTAGGATTTTTATGAAGTTGGCTTTCCAACCTTCATGGCAAAGCAAGTATTCAGTTCTGGATTCATGGAAGAATAAGTACGAGAATACTTGTTTTCAAAAAAAGGAAATGAAGTCTTTTAGTTGAAAAATGGAATCCTTGGTCCTTAGTAAAACACCCTCATGATGGCATGGTCAATGGGTTGTTCCATTATCCTAAACTACTCTGGGACTATGGAATGAACTCATGATATCCATGTCAACCCTTCACCTTGACTACAAATGTTCGAACGTCCATGGCCTAAGCTCAACCCAATGAAAAACAAAAAATATCGAAACTTCCCCTATTTTGTTTTGGTAGTATGGTGGTCTAGTATTGAAAATTTAATTTAAAAATAAATTGTTTCATCTGAAATGAATTGGTATTTTTCCCTTTAAGGTTTTCGAATTACCTTTCTAACGATGTCTCATTTACCTTCAAATCATCTTAGATGAAATAGTTATGATTTTTTGAATCTTCATTATCCGAAACCCCTAGATCTAGCTAGCAGTCTACTACTCGGGCAGTTTTGGCCCAACAAACGACACTTTTGAATCCCTTGAATATTTTTCTCATTGAGTTCATGAAATTCCCTTTCTAAAAAGATATTATTTGGATTTTAATAATTCCAGATGAATCCGAAATGATTTTTCCAAGTCTATTTTACCTTTACCCTATACATGCTACCAGTGTTGAGTCAAGTTGAAATTCAAAAATTAATTACACCTAGAAAATGATTTTATAGGATTTTTGGAATATTTTTACATTAATCCTCATCGAGTTATCTTTCCAATGGTACCACGTTAACCCACCAGGACCTCCAAATAAGCTTGAAATAAATTTAGAAGAAAAATGGTGCAATGCTATTCTTTATTTCTAACCCAATGTCTGAAATACTTTTATTGAGGCGTTCGAATGCCTCATGATCTACTCAGCTTATTCCCATGATCTAAGCCCTTAAGACTCGAACTAAGGCTAAATAAAAAAGAAACATTTTAGTGAAACCTTTGGCTCTTGATTTTCAAAGATCCCTATATCAAAAAATGACCAGTTCCTCTTGAATGACAAACTTTTTCATTTTTGGGGATACTCCAACCCCACTACTCCGAGGGGATACTGTACCTCACTTTTACCTTAAATCCACTATCAAACTTGCATTTTTAGGGATACTCTAACCTCGTTTTTACCTTAAAATGATATCAAATTTTTATTTTCGGGGATACTCTAACCCTACTACTCTAAGGGGATACTCTAACCCTGCTTTTACTTCAAATCCACTATCAAACCTCCATTTTTTGGAATACTCTAACCCCACTCTTCTGAGGGGATATTCCAACCTCGATCTTCACGTTCCTTCTAAAATCCAAGCTTTTCTCCTTCTCGAGTCATCGAAACCTTTATCTCTTCAAATTCTCACTGAATCTGGTTAAGTCTCAACGTTGTTGTCTTAGTTATTCATCAATAATCAAAGACAACTACAAGATACATTCAATCATCCCTCTTTTTTATGTATTTTGTGTGTTTCTTTTTGTGTGCATTTATTTATTTTTTTCTTTCCTATCTTACTAATACGTTTCCTCTTGTAGGGACCTCGAGCATTCATGCTTTAAAAAATTATTTTTAGAATCACAAAATGGTATCTCATGTCGGTATCTCTCCAGTGTCGGACATGAAATATTTGATTTTTTCTTAAAACCCATCTAGAGATCATTTTCATAAAAAATCCTTATGTTTCTCACCTCTTCAAGGCACATAAGTGATACAATTTTCATTAGAACTCGACTCGTATCTTTATAAAATTTCATGCATTAAAGGGTATTATATTTAAATAATGATAAAAATGAAATTGAAAAAACCAAGATTCAAGTAAGATATAGTTAGATGTTACCAATTTTTAGGCATTGTAGGGGTGTTAATCCTTCCCCACACATAACCAACTCCCAAATCTAAAATAACAAATCTAAGGTATTATTTTTAATAGGCATCTGATCATCACTAACTTAAAATGATCGATGGCGACTCTAAGTTTAGCTCATTTGACAGATAAACTTTAATTTTAAAAGAAATGGTAGAAAGAAAAGCTTTTCTTGCCAAACTAATACATCAATATCATGTGTCCCAATAAGGTGATCGTGATTATAGTGTCTAATCATGAAAAGAATGGAGATTATATGTGAGTCTAAGTTTATCTAATTTTGGTGAATAAACTTTGATTCTAAGGAAAATGGTGGATAGAAAAACTTTTCCTGTGAAATCAAAGCATTTATGTTATGTTTCCATATGAGAAGATTGTGATTATAGTGCATAGTCACAAAAATAATAAAGATTATTACAAAAGTCCAAGTTTGTCTCATTTAATGAACGAACTATAATTCTAAGGAAAATAGTGAAAAAAATCTTTAATTGCCAAACCAAAGCATTAATATCATGCATCCTAATAAGGAGAACATTGTTATAGTGCCCAATCATGAAAAGAATGGAGATTATTACTAGAATCCAAGTTTGTCTCATTTGACAGATGAACTTTGGTTCTAAGGAAAATGATGGAAAAAAAAGCTTTTCTTCCCTAACCCAAAGCATTAAAATCAAGTATCCCAATTAGGAGAAATAAATATAGTGCCCAATTATGAAAAGAATAAAGATCATTACGAGAATCCAAGTTTGTATCATTTGATGGATGAACTGTGATTCTAAGGAATATGGTGGAAAGAAAAGCTTTTCCTACCAAACCAAAGCATCAATAGCATGAGAACAAGATTATAGCGCCCAATCATGAAAAGAATAGAGATTACTACGAGAACCAAAGTTTGTCTTATTTGACAGATGAACTTTGATTTGAAGAAAAATAATAGGAAAAAAACTTTTTTTGGCCAAACCAACGCATCAATATTGTGTATCCTAATGATAAGATCATGAGTATAGTATCCAATCACCCAAAGAATGAAGATTATTATAAGAGTCCAAGTTTATCTCATTTGACGATTAAGCTTTGGTTCTAAGGAAAAATGTTGGTAAGATAAGCTTTTCCTGCCTAACCAAAGCATTAATATAATGTATCCCAATAAGGAAAACGTGATTATACAGCCTAATCACGAAAGAATGGAGATTCTTATGAGAATTTAAGTTACTTTATTTGATAGACGAACTTTGATTTCATGAAAATGACAAAAAAAAAGGTTTTCGTGCCAAACCAAAGCATCCATATCATTTTTTCCAATGAGAAAAACATGTTTATAGTGCCTAATCATGAAAAAATAGAGACTTTTATGAGAATCCAAGTTTGGCATTTTTTCAAGCAAAATTGATTCTAAGAAAAATCGTGGAATGAAAAACTTTTTCTACCTATCCAAAGCATTAATATCATATATCCCAATGAGGGGAATGAAAATTATTAAAAAAAAATCCATGTTCATCTCATCTGAGGGATAAAATTTGAGTTTAAGGAAAATGGTGTGAAGAAAAGCTTTTCTTATGAAATTGAAGTAAGAATATCATGTATTCCAATGATGTCAATATGTTTTTGTAGCCTAATCATGAAAGGAATGAAAATTATCACGAGAATTCATGTTCTTTTCATTTATGGGATGAACTTTAACTTTAAGGAAAATGATGGGAAAAAAAAGCTTTTCTTGCAAAATGAAAGCATGAATATCGTGTATTCTAATAAATGTATTTTTGTAGCTGAATCATGATAAGAATGTAAATTATAACGAGAATCGATGTTCATCTCATTCGATGGAAGAACTTGGATTTTAAACAAAATAGTGGGAAAAAAGCTTTTCATGCAAAACCAAAGCATGAATATCATCTATCCCAAAGGTATGAATGTGGTTTCATAGCCAATCATGAAAAGAATGGAAATTATAATGAGAATCGATGTTCATCCCATTCAATGGATGAACATTGATTTTAAGGAAAACAGTGGGAAGAAAAGATTTTCTTACAAAATCAAAGCAGAAATATGATGTATCCTTATGATATGAATGTGTTTTTGTAGCCTAGTGATGAAAAAAATGGAAATTATTATGAGAATCCTTGTTCACCTTATTCAAGGGACAAACTTTAACTTTAAGGAACATGGTGGGAAAAAAGCTTTTCTTGCTAAATGAAAGCATGAATATCGTGTATCCTAATGATGTGAACGTGTTTTTGTAGTGTAATCATAAAAAGAACAGAAATTTTTTAGAGAATCCCTGTACATCTTATTTGATGGATGAAGTTTGATTTTAGGAAAAATGACAAGAAGAAAAGCTTTTCTTATGAAACCAAAGCATGAATATCATGTATGCCAATGATTTGAACTTTTTTTGGCCTATCATAAAAAGAGAGAAAATTATTTTGAGAATCCATGTTCATCTCATTTGAGCGACGAGCATTGATTTTATGGAAAATGGCAGGAAAAAAACCTTTTCTTACAGAACCAAAGCATGAACACCATATATCCTAATGAGAAGAATATGTTTTTGAAGCCCAATCTTGAAAAATGGAAATTATTACGAGAATGCTTGATGGCCTCATTTATAGGACAAACTTTTATTCTAAAGAAAATGGTAGAAAGAATTTTTTTTTATAGAACTAATGCATCAATGTCATATATCCTAAAGAGAAGAGTAGGTTTTTGTAGTCCAATCATGAAAAGAATCAAGAAAGATACGAGATTCCATGTTTATCACATTTGTAGGATAACTTTGGCTTTAAGAAAAATGGTCAAAAGAAAAGCTTTTCTTGCAAAACCAACACATCAATATCATGTATCATAATAATGTGAATGTGTTTTTGTAGCCCGATTAAGAAAAAAAGTGGAGATGGTTATGGGAATCCATGTTTATCCCATTTAAGGGATGAACTTTGATTTTAACGAAAATGGTAGGAAAAAAAGCTTTTCTTGCAGAACCGAAGCATGAATATCATGTATTCCAGTAAGGAAAACATGTTTTTAAAGCTAATCGCAAAAACAATGTAGATTATTATGAGAATCCATGCTTGTTTCATTTATGGGATGACTCTAATTATAAGAAAAATGGTGGGAAGAAAAGCTTTTCCTGCAAAATCAAAGCATTACTATCGTGTATCCCAATGGTGTGAAAGTGTTATTGTAGCCCAATCATGAAAATAAATATGGCCATGAGAATCCTTGTTTATCTCAGTTGAAAGATGAACTTCGATTTTAAGGAAAATAGTGGGAAGAAAAGCTTTTCTTTTAAAACCAAAGCTAGAATATCATGTATCCCAATGATGTGAATGTGTTTCTGTAGCCTAATCATGAAAAAAATGAAAATTACTCTAAGAATCCATGTTTACCTTATTAGAGGGATTAACTATGACTTTAGAGAAAATGGCAGGGAAAAATGCTTTTCTTGTGAAACCAAAGCATGAATATTATGCATTCTAATGATGTCAATGAGTTTTTGTAGCCCAATCATGAAAAGAATAAAAATTATTATGAAAATCCATGTTCATCTTATTTAAGGGATAAACTTTGACTTTAAGGAAAATGGTAGAAAGAAAAGCTATTCTTGTAAAGCCATAGCATTAATACCATGTATCCTAACGATTTGAATGTGTATTTGTAGCCAATCATGGAATGAATGGAAATTAATATAGGAATCTATGTTTGTTTCATTTGAGTGATGAACTTTGATTTTAAGAAAAATGGTGTGAAAAAGAGTTTTTTTTATGAAACCAAAGCACGAATTTCATGTATCCCAGCGATGCAACTGTGTTTCTATGGCTCAATCATAAAAATAATAGAAATTATTATAAAAATCCAAGTTTGTCTCATTTGAAGGAATAAACTTTGATGTTAAGGAAAATGGTGAGAAAAAAAGCTTTTCTTTTGAAATGAAAGCTTGAACATCGTGTATCTCAATGATATGAATGTGTTTTGATTTTAAGGAAAATGGTGAGAAAAAAAACCTTTTCTTTTGCAATGAAAGCATGAACATCGTGTATCTCAATGATATGAATGTGTTTTTATAGCCCAATCATGAAATGAGTGCAAATCATTATGAGAATCCATGTTCATCTCATTTGATGGATAAACTTTGAGTTTGAGGAGAATGATGGGAAGAAAAGCTTTTCTTATGAAATCGAAGCATGAATATTTTATATCCTAATGATACGAACGTGTTTTTATGGCCCAATCATGAGAAAAATGGAAATTATCACAAGAATCCTTGTTCATCTTATTTGTGGGATGAACTTTGATTCTATGAAAAAAGGTTGGAAGAAAAGTTTTTCTTGCAAACTAAAGCATGAATATCGTGTATCCCAGTAAATAGATCATGTTTTCAAAGCCCAATCATGTAAATGATAGAGATTATTATAAGAATCCATGTTTGTCTTATTTGTGACAAACTTTGACTCTAAGGGAAATAATGGGAAGAAAAGCTTTTCTTGTAGTATCAACACATCAATATTGTGTATCCCAATTATGTGAATGTGTTATTATAGCCCAATCATGAAAAGAATAAAGATGGTTTCGAGAATCTATGTCCATCTAATTTGAGGGATAAATATTGATTTTAAGGAAATAGTTAAAGAAAAGTTTTTCTTATAAAACCAAAGGATGAATATCATGTATCCCAATGATATTAACGTGCTTCTATAGCTCAATCATGGAAAGAATGAAAATTATTATGAGAATCAATGTTCATCTCATTGGAGAGACAAACTTTAAGTCTAGGAAAATGGTGGGAAGAAAAGGTTTTCTTGCAAAACCAAAGCATGACTAACGTGTATCCTAATGAAGTGAATGTGTATTTATAGCCTAATCAAAAAATATGGAAATTATCTCGACAATCCATTTTCCTTTCATTTAAGGGACAAACTTTGACTTTAAGGAAAATAATGGAAAGAAAATTCTTGCAAAACCAAAGCATGAATATCATGTATCCCAATGATGTGAACTTGTTTTTGTAGCCCAATTGTGAAAAAAATGAAAATTGTAACGAGAATCCAAGTTTGTCTTGCTCGATAATGAACTTTAATTTTGAGAAAAATGGTGGGATAAAAGCTTTTCTTATGAAACCAAAGTAAGAATATTTTGCATCTCAACAATGTGAAGCATTTTTGTAGCTTCATCATGAAAAAAATGGATATTGTTAAGAGAATTTGAGTTCACCTCATTTGATTAATGAACTTTGACTTTAAGGAAAATGGTAGGAAAAGAACTTTTCTTGCGAAACCAAAGCATGAATATCGTGTATCCCAGTAACGTGAATATGTTTGTGAAGCCCAATCATAAAAGGAATTAAAATTATTACAAGAAGCCATGTTTATGTCATTTAAGGGATTAACTTCGATTTTAAGGAAAATGGTATGTAGAAAAGCATTTCTTGCAAAACCAAAGCTTGAATATCATGTATCCTAAGGATCTAAATGTGTTATTGTAGCCCTATCAAGAAAAGAATGAAAATTGTTATGAGAACCCATGTTTATCTTATTTGAGCGACGATCACTAATTCTATGAAAACTAAGGGGAAGAAAGCTTGTCTTGTAGAACCAAAGCATGAAATCATATATCCTAGTGAGGAGAACATGTTTTTGAAGCCTAATCATGAAAAAAATGGAAATTATTATGAGAATGCATGTTGGTCTCATTTACGGGATGAACTTTGATTCTACAAAACATGGTAGGAAGAAAAACATTTCTTGCTAAACCAACACCTCAATATCATGTATCCAAAGAGGAAAACATGTTTTTGTCTCCCAATCATGAAAAGAATGGAAAACATTACGAGAATCCATGTTTGTCTTATTTGAAGGATAAACTTTGACTTCAAGGAAAATGGTGGGAAAAAAAGCTTTTCTTATGAAACCAACACATCAATATCGTGTATCCCAATGATGTGAATATGTTTTTGTAGACCAATAATAAAAAGAGTGGAAATGGCTACTAGAATGAACGTTTGTCCTATTTAAGGGTTGATGTTTGATTTTATGAAAAATAATGGGAAGAAAAGCTTTTCTAACTAAACCAAAGCATGAATATCATATATCCTTATAAGGAAAACGTTTTTTAAAGCCAATCCCAAAAGAATAGAGATTATTGCGAGAATCCATGTTTATCTTATTTATGGAATGAACTTTGATTCTAAGAAAAATGGTGGGAAAAAAACTTTTCTTCCAAAACCAAAGCATAAATATTGTTTATCCCAATGATGTGAACATGTTTTTGTAGCCTTCTCATGAAAAGAATGAAAATTATTATGAGAATGCATGGTCATTCCATTTAAGGAATGAACTTTAACTTGAAGGAAAATAGTGGCAAGAAAAGTATTTCTTGTGAGATCAAAGCATTAATATCATGTATTCCAGTGATGTGAATGTGTTTTTATAGCCCAATCATGAAATGAATGGACATTACTTTGAGAATCCATGTTCGTCTCATTTGAGGGACGAACTTTGACTTTAAAAAAATGATGGGAAGATAAGCTTTTCTTGTAAATCCAATCAGGAATATCATCTATCCCTATGATATGAATGTGTTTTTGTTGCCCAATCATGAATAAAATGAAAATTATTATGAGAATCCATGTTTGTTTCATTTGAGGGACAAACTTTGATTTTGAGAAAAATGGTCAGAAGAAAAGTTTTTTCTTATGAAACCAAAGCATTAGTATCATGTATCCTAATAATGTGAACGTGTTTTTATAGCCCAACCATAAAAGAAATGGAAATTAGTATGAAAATCCATGTTTATCTCATTTGAGGGATGAACTTCGATTTTAAGGAAAATGGTGAGAGGAAAAGCTTTTCCTGCAAAACCTAAACATGAATATCATGCATCCTAATGATGTGAATGTATTTTTTTAGCCCAATCATGAAAAAAACAAAAATTGTTATGAGAATCTACGTTCATCTCATTTGAGGGATGAAATTTGATTATATATAAAATGGGGGAAGAAAAGCCTTTCTTGTATAACCAAAGCATGAAGATCGTGTATCCCTGTAAAGAGAACATGTTTGTAAAATACAATCATGAAAAGAATGGAGATTATTATGGAAATCCATGTTTATATCATTTGTGGGATAAACTTTAATTTTAGGGAAAATGGTAAGAAGAAAAGCTTTTCTTGTTGAATCAACACATTAATATCATGTATCCCAATGATATGAATGTGCTATTATAGCTTCATCATGGAAAGAATGGAGATAATTATGAGAATCCATGTTTATCTCATTCAAGGGATAAACTTTGATTTTAAGGAAAATGGCGAGAAGAAAAGATTTTCTTATGAGACCAAAGAATGAATATCATGTATCCCAATATTGTAAACATGTTCCTATAGGCCAATGATGAAAAGAATGGAAATTATTATATGACTCCATGTTTATCTCATTTGAGGGATAAACTTTGATTTTGAGGAAAGTGGTAGGAAGGAAAGCTTTTCTTGTGATATCAAAGAGTAAATTTCGTGTATCCCAATGATATGAATGCATTTTTGTAGCCCAATCTTGAAAACAATGGAAATTATTACTAGAATCCATGTTCATATCATTTAAAGGATAAACTTTGGCTTGAAGGAAAATGGTGGGAAGAAAAGTTTTTCTTTCAAAATCGAAGTGTGAGTATTATGTATCCTGATGATGTAGATGTGCTTTTGTAGCTAAATCATGAAAAAATTGAAATTGTTATGAGAATCCAACTTTGTCTCATTTGAGGGACATACTTTAATTTTAAAGAAAATAATGGGAAGAAAAGCTTTTCTCGTGAAACCAAAGCACGACTATCCTGCATCCCAATGATGTGAACGTTTTTTTTTAGCCCAATCATGAAAAAAATAAAAATTATTTCAAGAATCCATGTCTACCTCATTTGAAGGATGAAATTTGGCATTTAGAAAAATAGTGACAAGAAAAGCTTTTCTTAAAGAATCAACGCGTTAATATTGTGTATCCTAATGATGTTAATGTGTTATTGTAGTCATATAATGTAAAAAATGGAGATAGTTAGAGGAATCCATGTTCATCTCATTAAAGGGATAAACTTTAATTTTAAGGAAAATGGTATGAAGTTTTCTTGTGAAACCAAAGCATGAATATCGTGTATCCCAATGATGTGAATGTGTTTTTGTAGCCCAATCTTAAAAAGAATGAAAATTATTATGAGAATCCATGTTTATCTCATTTAAGGGATTAACTTTGATTTTAAGAAGAATGGTGGGAAAAAAGCTTTTCTTATGAAATCAAAGCATGAATATTATGTACCCTAATGATGTAAATGTGTTTTTGTAGCCAATCGTGAAAAAAATGGAAACTACTATGAGAATCCACATTCATCTCATTAGAAGAACAAACTCTGAATTTAAGGGAAAAAAAGCTTTCCTTGCAAAAATCAAAGCATGAATAAAGTGTATTCTAATGATGTGAATGTGTTTTCATAGCCCAATCATGAAATAATGTAAATTATTATGAGAATCCATTATCATCTTATTTGAGGGATAAACTTTGACTTTACAAAATATGATGGGAAGAAAGCATTCCTTGCGAGAACAAAGCTTGAATATCGTGTTTCTCAATGATGTGAACATATTTTTGTAGCCCAATCATAAAAAGAATAGAAATTATTAAGAGAATCCATGTTCATTTCATTTAAGGGACAAACTTTGATTTAAAAAAATTACAGGATGAAAAGCTTTGTTGTAAAACTAAAGCATGAGTATCATGTATCCCAATGATGTGAACGTGTTTTTATAGCCTAATAAAGAAAAGAATTGAAATTATTACAAGAATCCATGTTTGTCTTAATTGCTAGATAAACTTTGATTTATGGAAATGGTGGAAGAAAAACCTTTCATGCAAAATCAAAGCATAAATATCATGTATCACAATGAGAAGAACATGCTTTTGAAGCCCAATCATCAAAAGAATAGAGACTATTACAAGAATCCATGTTAGTCGTTTTGTGGGATAAGCTTTGATTTTAAGGAAAATGGTGGGAAAAAAAGCTTTTCTTGCAGAAGCAATGCATTAATATGATGTATCCCAATAGGGAGAACGTGCTTTTGTAATCTAATCATGAAAAGAATGGAGATGTTTATGAGAATCCATGTCCACCTCATTTAAGGGATGAACTTTGATTTTGAAGAAAATGGTGGAAAGAAAAGCTTTTCTTGTGAATCCAAAGCATGAATATCTGTATCCCAATTATGTGAATATGTGTTTGTAGCCCAATCATGAAAAGAACAAAAATTATTATGGGAATCCTTGTTCATCTTATTTGAGTGTTAAGCTTTGATTCTATGGAAAATGGTGGGAAGAAAAGCTTTTCTTACGAATCCAAAGCATGAATATCATGTAGCTCAATGAAGAGAATATGTTTTTAAAGCCCAATCATGTGAGAATAAAGATTAATATGAGAATCCATGTAATTCTCATTTGTGGGATAAACTTTGATTTCAAATAAAAAGGTGGGAAGAATAGCTTTTCTTACAAAATCAATGCATCATTATCATCTATCCTAAGGATGTGAATGTGTTGTTGCAGCCTCATCAGAAAAAAATAGAGATGGTTATAAGAATCTATGTTCATCTCATTTGAGGGCTGAACTTTGATTTTATGGAAATTGGTAAGAAGGAAAGCTTTTGATGCATAACAATTATGTGAACATGTTTCTATAGCCCAATCAGGAAAAAATGAAAATTATTATGAGAATCGATGTTCATCTTATTTGAAGGATGAACTTTGACTTTAAGGAAAATGGTGAGAAGAAAAGCTTTTCTTGTGAAAACCAAAGCATGAATGTTGCATATCCTAATGATGTGAACGTGTTTGTGCAACCCAATCATAAAAAGAATAAAAGTTATTATGAGAGTCTGTGTTTATCTCATTTGAGGGATAAACTTTGATTTTGAGGAAAATGATGGAAAAGAAAGATTTTCTTGCATAAACCAAAGCATGAATTTCATGCATCCCACCGATGTGAACATGTTTCTGTAGCCTAATCTTTTAAAAAATGGAAGTTATTATGAAAATCTATGTTCATTTCATTCAGGGGATGAACTTTGACTTTAAGGAAGATGGTGGAAAGAAAAGTTTTTCTTATGAAACCAAAGCGTAAATATCATGTATCCCAATGATATGAACGGGTTTTTGTAACCTAATCAGGAAAAAATGGGCTTCTACCATTTGAGGGACAAACTTTAACTTTAATGAAAATAATGGGAAAAAAAGCTATTCTTATGAAACCAAAGCATGAAAATCATGTCTCACAATGAAGGGAATGTGTTTTTGTAGCCTAGTCATAAAATTAATGGAAATTACTATGAAAATTCATCTTATATGAGGGATAAACATTGATTTTAAAGAAAATGTTGGGAATAAAGCTTTTTCTTGTAAATCCAAAGCTTGAATATTATGTATCCCAATGATTTAAACGTATTTTTGCAGCCTTATCATGAAAACATTAAAATTATTATAAGAATCCATCTTTATCTCTTTTGAAGGATGAACATTGATTCTATGAAAAATAGTTGGAAGAAAAGCTTTTTTTGTGGAACCAAAGCATGAATGTCGTGTATCCTAGTGAGGAAAATATGTTTTTGTAACCTAATTATGAAAAAATGGAAATTATTATGATAATGGATGTTAGTTTTATTTATGGGATGAACTTTAATTCAAAGAAAAATGGTGGGAAGAAAAACTTTTCCTGTAGAAAAATGCATCAATTTTGTGTCTCCCAAAGGGAAGAATATGTTTTTGTGGCCTAATTATGAAAGAGTGAGGAAAATGATAAGAATTCATGTTCTTCTCATTTGAGGAGTAAACTTTGACTTTAAGGAAAATTGTGGGAAAAAAACTTTTTTAGCGACACCAATGCATTACTATCATGAATCTTAATTATGTGAATGTGTTTTTGTAGCCCAACTAGGAAACAAATGAAGATGGTTATGAGAATCCATGTTCATCCCATTTAATGGATGAACTTTTATTTTAAGAAAAATGGCGGGAAAAAAAGCTATTCTTGTGGAACCAAAGCATAATATAGTGTATACAAGTGAGAAGACCATGTTTTTAAAGCTAGTCCCGAAAAAAATAGAGATTATTACTAGAATCAATGATCATTTTATTTATAGGATGAACTTTAATTCTAAAGAAAATGGTGGGAAGGAAAGCTTTTCTTGTAGAATCAATGCATTAAAATCGTGAATCCCTATTATGCAAATGTGTTGCTACAATTCAATAATGAAAAGAATAGAGAAGGTTATAAAAATCCTTATTATCTCATTTGAGGGATGAGCTTTGATTTTAAGAAAAATCGCAGGATAAAAAGCTTCTTGTTAAAGTAAAGCATGAGTATCGTGTATCCTAATGATGTGAAAGTGTTTTTGTAGCCCAATCATACAAAAATGAAAATTATTATGAGAATTTCATGTTCACCTCATTTGGGGGATGAATTATGACTTTAAGGAAAAAGATAGGAAGAAAAGCTATTCTTGCGAAGCCAAAGAATGAGTATCATGTATCCTAATAAGGTGAACTTGTTTTGTAGTCCAATCTCAGAAATAATGAAAATTATTATGAGAATCCATGTTCATCTCATTTAAAGGAAAAACTTTGAGTTCAAGGAGAATGGTGGAAGAAAAAGCTTTACTTGTGAAACTAAAGCATGAATATTGTATATCCTAATGATGTGAAGGTGTTTTTGTAGCCTAATCATCAAAGGAATGGAAATTATTATGAGAATCCTTGTTCATCTTATTTAAAGGATGAACTTTGATTCTATAGAAAATGGTGAGTAAAAAAGCTTTTCTTGTGGATCTAAAGCATGAATATTGTGTATGCTAGTGAAAAGAACGTGTTTTTAAAGATAAATCATGTAAAGAATGGAGATTGTTATGATAATCCATGTTCATCTCATTTGTGGGATAAACTTTGATTCTAAGAAAAACAGCAGGAAGAAAAGCTTTTCTTATGGAATTAATACATCAACATCATGTATCCTAATCATGCCAATATGTCATTATAGCCCAATCATGAAAAAAATAGAGAAGTTCATGAGAATCCATGTTTGTCTCATTTAAGGGATAACCTTTTATTTTAAGGAAAATGGTGTGAAGAAAAGCTCTCGCAAAAACAAAGCTTGAATATCATGTATCCCATTATGTGAATGTGTTTTTGTAGCCCAATCATGAAAAAAGTGGAGAAGGTTACATGTTCATCCTAATTGAGGGTCAAACTTTGATTTTAAGGAAAATGATGGGAAGAAAAGCTTTTCTTGCAAAACCAAGGCATGAATATGTTGTATCTTAGTGAGGAAAACATCTTTTTAAAGCCAATCTTGAAAAAAATGGAGACTATTACAAGAATCCATGGTCATCTCATTTATGGGATCAACTTTGATTCTAAAGAAAATGGAGGTGAGAAAAGTTTTTCCTGCAGAATCAATGCTTTAATATTATGCATCCTAATGATGTGAATGTGTAATTGTAGCCCAATCACGAAAAAATGGAGATGGTTACAAGAATCATGGTTTATCTCCTTTGAGGGACAAACTTTGATTTTATGGAAAATGGTGGAAAGAAAAGCTTTTTTGGCAAAGCCAAAACATGAATATCATGTAATCCAATGATGTGCACATGCTTTTGTAACCCAACCATGAAAAAAATGGAAACTATTACGAGAAGCCATGTTCGTCTCATATGACGGATAAATTATGACTTTAAGGAAAATGATCAAAAGAAACACTTTTCTTCCGAAACCAAAGCATGAATATCTTGTATTCCAACGATTCCAGCATGTTTTTGTAGCCCATTCATGAAAACAATGAAAATTATTATGAGAATCTATATTTGTATCATTTGGGGGACAAACTTTAAGTTTAAGAAAAATGCTGGGAGGAAAAGCTTTGTGAAGCCAAAGCATGAATATCGTGTATCCCAATGTTGTGAACGTGTTTTTCTAACCCAATCATGGAAAGAATAAAAATTATTATGAGAATACATGTTTATCTTATTAAAGGGGTAGACTTTAATTTAGAGAAAAATGGTGGGATGAAAAGTTATTCTTACAAAACCAAATTAGGAATATTATGTATCCCAAAAATGTGAACGTGTTTTTAGAGTCCAATCATGAAAGAAATAAAAATTTATTGCAAGAATCCATGTTTACCTCATTTCAGGGATGAACTTTTAATTTGTGAAAAATGGTGGGAAGAAAGGCTTTTCTTATGAAACTAAATCATTAATATCGTGTATCCTTATAATGTGAACATGTTTTTGTAGCCTAACCATGAAAGGAATGGGAACTAGTACAAGAGTCCATGTTCGCCTCATTTAAGGGATGAACTTCGATTTTAAGGAAAATGATGGGAGTAAAAGCTTTTCTAGTGAAACTAAAACATCAATATCATGTATCCCAATGATGTGAACGTGTCTTTGTAGCCCAATTATGAAAAGAATGGAAATTATTACGAGAATCCTTGTTTGTCTCATTTAAGAGATGAACTTTAATTCTATGAAAAATGGTGAAAAGAAAAGCTTTTCTTATAGAATCAAAGCATGAATATCGTGTATCCCTATGAGAAGAAGTGTTTTTAAAGCCGAATCATGAATAAAATGGTGATTATTATGAGAATCCTTGTTCATCTCATTTAGGATGAACTTTTATTCCAGGGAAAATAGTACAAATAAAAGCATTTTTTGTGGAATCAACGCAATAATATCATGTATCCCAATGATGTGAATGTGTTGTTGTAGCCTTATCATGAAAAAAATGATGATCATTGTAAGAATCCATGTTCAGCTGATTTAAGAGATAAACTTTGATTTTAAGGAAACTAGGCACGAAAAAAAGAGTTTCTTGTGAAACCAAAGCATGGATATCGTGTATCCTAATGATGTGAACGTGTTTCAGTAGCCCAATCATGAAAAAAAAGGAAATTATTATAAAAGTCCATGTTAGTCTTATTTAAGGGACTAACTCTGATTTTAAGGAAATAAGGCTAAAGAAAGCTTACTTGCAAAACTAAAGCATGAATATCATGTATTCTAATGATGTGAATGTGTCTTTTGTAGCTCAATCATGAAAAAAAATGGAAATTATTATGAGAATCCATGCTAATCTTATTTAAGGGATGAACTTTGTCACTAAGGAAAATGGTGGGAAGAAAGCTTTTCTTGCAAAACCAAAGCATGAGTTTTATGTATTCCAATGATGTGGATGTGTTCTTATAGCTGAACCATGAAAAAAAATGAAAATTGTTATAAGAATCCAACTTCATCTCATTTAAGGGATGTATTTTTATTTTAAGGAAAATGATGGGTAGAAAAACTTTTCTTATAAAACCAAAACATAATTATTGCATACCCTAATGATATGAATGTGCTTTTGTAGCCCAATCATAAAAAAATGAAAATTATTATAAGAATCCATATTTGCCTTATTTGAGGGATGAACTTTGACTTTAAGGAAAATGGTGGGAAGAAAAGCTTTTCCTGCGAAATCAATGCATTAATATCATGTATCCCAATGATATGAATGTGTTATTATAGCCCCATCATGAAAGGAACAGAGATGGTTAACCAAAAGCATGAACATTTTGTATCCCAGTTTTGTGAATAAGTAAAGGTAAGAAATGATTCCCCAAGTGACCTAGGTTATTCTAGCAGCATCCTGTATGGCTTGACATGGTTTAGCTTGTAGGGTTCACTACATGGGATTAAGTTGACACCTATTTTGATATGCAAATCGCTCCTCCATTCAGTAAGAACAATCAAGGTAGCTCAATCTTAGGCCCATCACAAGTTTGGTAAAATAGGTTTGATTCGATAGATGTATTTCCTTATGCAAGTGTAGATGGGTACTCACGAGAGACATAGGTAGTTTACATCCCAGAAGGTCTTGCCATGCCTATGCAGAGGGTTACTCACAAAGGGGGATGGCTCACTTCCTTTTAATAATTAGGATACTAACCACACCATGGTGTATGGTGGGAATATAATGCAAATGCAAGTGCATGGTGTGTGTTAGGGAAACAATCAAACCTTTTTGTTTCACTTGCATATTACCATATTTATTCAAATCAATATTTATTTGGGCATGAATAATCCCTAACAATCATAAGACAAAAGCATAAACAATAGGGATTAGCCAGCAAAAAAATGAAAAAAGAATTATATCTAAATAATTATGGGACTAAAAACTAAGAACCGAGTGAGAAAAATCTAGTTATAGCCTAACTCTCTAAAATAGTCCCCAGTGGAGTCACAAAGCTATCGCCACGTGCTCGACCCTTAAAACATCGAATGATGGGCATAGCGCACTCGACTTAAAAATAAATGATGATTTGTTGTGGTCGAACCTTTATGCTATCCCTTGATTAGGATTTGGATTAAGCATGATAATATGAAAGGGTAGGGACTCTCAGATGAGTCGTTCATCCAACTAGACCTAGATGGCCAACACGAAATGGCCATAAACTTTTGGCCATAAACTTGGAGTTGCCACTGCTTATTTTTCATTAGGCAAGATCAGACGCCTATTAAAAATAGTATCACGAGTTACGAAACTCAAAACACTAATTTTAAGGTCTACGAAGTCTAAAGATTCATTGGTTGGGCTCGAGAGTTGGTTACATGCAGGGAAGGACTAGCATCCCCACAACACTTAAAATCGGTACCCACTTACTATATATCACTTTAGTCTCGATTAAATCAATTCCATTTGGTCTCTATTTAGATATAATCCTTTTTAATGCATGAAGCTTTGGAAAATGTGAATCCAACGTTTAGATCACCTATGCACCTCGGAGATGTGAGGAACATAGGGAATTTTTTTATAAAAATGATGTCCAGATTGGGTTTTTAAAGTTGGATTTTTTGTATTAGGTATTGCAGAGATACCAACACAAAACTTCAACTCATAAATTTCATTAGAAAATGAATTTTAAATATGAATGCACAATAACACGACAAAAGGAAACAAGTTAGTAAGGCAAAAAATGAGAAATATAATAATATCACAAAAAAGCAATCACAAACAAAATATCATAAAAATAGAGGGGCAATTGAAATGTATCTCATAATTGCCTCTAATTATTGAAGAATAACCAAGATGACAATTTTAGAGATCGGTCTAGATTCAGTGGTAATTTGAAAAACAAAGACGATTTTTATCAAAACAGTTTGAGGCATCCAAAAGAGAGAAAATTTTAAAATTTTGAGGTAAAAGCAGGGTTAGAGTATCCCTTCGGTGAGGTGGGGTTAGAGTATCCCCTAAAATAAAGTTATGAAAATAGTTAAGATTAAAGTGAAATTTTGAATTTTTTTTTTAAATGGGGTTGGAGTATCCACAAAGCTAGGAAAACATTTAGAAACAAAGAGAAAATTTGAATCATTAATTAAAAAAAGAGGTTGGACTATCCCTTTTGAGTAGTGGTGTTAGAGTATCTCTATTAGTAAAAATTTTAATACCAAATCCATTTTTTTTTATTTTAACCTTGTTCTAAGTCAAAAAGGGTCGGTGTTGTGAGGAAGACTAAACGGGTGCACTTCGAGACATTCGAACATCTCGATAAAAGGATATTTGAAAATTAGGTTGAAAACAGTGGACAACATCATGTTATCTCCATTTTTGGATTTTTTAGGTGCATCTGAAGACTTTCAAGGGTAAATGGGATACTGTTGGAAAGGTAGTTCGACAAGGTTTAATATAAAAATATTCCAAAAATTCTAGAAAATCACTTTCTAGGCAGAATTAATTTTTGTCTCAGCTCTGGCAGTATGTAAAATTGAAAGGCCATAATGGATTTCGAAAAATTATTCTAAGCTTATCCAGGATCATTAGATCATGGATAATACCTTCTTGAAGAAGGAATTTTGTGAACATTCTGGGAAAAATATCTAGAAATTTTGTAAAATTCATCTGATTGGCCAAAATGGCCGAAACAGAATGTTGCACACTAGTTCTAGGGGTTTTGAACAATAAAGGTTCAAAAAATCATAACTCTCTCATCCGAGATGATCTGAGGGCAAATAAGACATCATTAGAAAGATAATTCGATGTCTTTTAAAGGAAAAATATTAGAAAAATAAAAGAAAATATTTTATGGTTCAAAAATGATTTTTCAAATTTGGACTATAGTGTTGTCAAAGCCAAAACAGAGGGATTATTCGATGTTTCAATTTTATTAACGATAGACTTAGGGCTAAGACATCTGAGCATCCATGATAGAAAGTAAGACAGGCATCACAAGTTCATTCCATAATCTTGAAGTGGTTTGGGATGATGGAATAACCTGTTAACCATGTCACCAGAAAGAACACGAGGCTTAAGATAAAGGATTAATACTAAAAAAGATTTTTTTGAAAAATGAATTTATTTCACCATGAATCCAAATCTAAAATGTTGATTTGCCCCTAAGATTAAGAAACTAATTTGATGAAAACATTAAGCCCATGCTACTCTTCATTTATTGAAGGTAACATGAACTTAACTTGGGGAAGTTTCTAAAAATCAGCTTGTAAGAGACAAGTAAGCATTCTAATGGAG
>JBBYHL010014672.1:0-11598 GCA_038381835.1 Adansonia madagascariensis
TAATCATTCATGCTTTTCATTTTCGTACAAATCTAATAATAAGGGAAGGAGAAGGAGAATTCATACGTGTTTCGTGTGGTGTACAGATTAATTTTATTTTTGTGTATATTAATATATAAGTAAATTTTACGTAATTATTTACATATTTAAGACATGTATAAAAGTACATATAATTTAACAAGATATAAATCATACTAAGTTTTCTATTTAAAAAAAAATTAAAAAAAAGTTCAAAAAATACTACAAACCATATTTGAAGATGTATAAGAATATCCATAATATAGTACAAATTGTTTTAGGCACTTGGAAGATCATGAAATACACAGTTAATTTAACCCATGAATTTTTTAATTTTTTTATACATAGTTATTATAAAATTAAAATTAAAATTAAAGAAGATAAGGTTATATAATTGTTTTTAACAATGATTAATAGAAGAGGATATATCATATTATAAGTCTCAAGTTTAATCAAATACAGTTACAAATCAAGATGCAAACCATTCTTGTGGTTGAAAAATGAAAGGAAATATAAAGTAAATAGGCATTTAGAGATTAAGATCAAAGAATGTAGTTTAAGATAGACAAATCCAAATCAAACAAGTAAACTATACAAATCTCAGACTTTGATTGATAATACAATTAGAAATTAAAAGAAAAAAAAAAGTTGTTTATATTGGCGCATGGCAGCCTAAACTTTGAAAGGTACGTTGGCTGGATTTGACATAAAGTTATCTATTAGGCCTGTTAATGGGACGAGCTTAAACATGATTTTCGTTTTTTTCTCTCGAATTGAGTTAGTTTCAATTTTATTTAATTAATAAAATTTTTTATTTAAATTTAATTATATAAAAATATATAAATATTGATATAAAATAATATTTTAATATTTTTAAATATAAATTAAAACTATAGACCGATCCGAATCAGTTTCAAATAAAATATTTTAAAAATTTTAATCATAATCTCGTTCGATCCGGACTATTAACACCTCTTAGTATATTAATCAAAGTCTGACAAGAAAGAAACCTTTTTAATTTCCTTCCCCTGTTCGGGCCTCAGGGTGGAGTCCAACACGAGAAACCGGCCCAAAGTTAAGAACATGGTAACAAATCAGAAACGGATCATTTTTTTTTTTTGTTTTTTGGTGAAATTTTCTATTATCTATTTCAATTTTCTTTTAATTGTAATCTAACATATTTGTACAAATATTATGTAATAATTAAAAATATTTATATTTATATTTAATTATAAAATATATAAATATTAATATAAAATAATTTTTAATATTTTATTATTTTATGAATAATTATTTAAATTGTCTCAGGCTTAGTTCGATTCAAACTTATATTAAAAATATTAAAAAAGTCGAATAATAACTTGATTCATAGATACTTTTCCTGTCAACTCTTATTATGTGATATAAATATATGAACTCATAAAGGTTAGTCTAGTTGGCAAGGAGACGATTTTCTTTTGTCAACCAAGATTTTATTTATTTATTTATTTGGAAATGTTAGGCAATTAAAATCTTTAATATATCGAACTAATATGAAATAGTACACCTTTAAAATTGTTTAAAACAATACTCACGCAAAACATGAGATACCTTTATCATTTCATATATATATATATACACACATACATACACATTGTAAAATTAATTTAATTTTACATAAATTATATATTTTTATATAATATATGTCTTTTTAATCCAATTGTTTAATTTCTTATTTTATATTCACTTAAATTATACATATCAAATTTTAAATTAATTAAAAATATTTAAGTATTGTTTATTAATAATAAACTCTCAATTGTTAATATATTATAAAGAAGAATTCTATTTTTTATCAAAATAATAAGCATATTAGATTGGTTTGAAATTTTACATGAACTCCTAAATGAGTTTAAACGGTTGAGTTATTAAAATATTAATTAGATGTAAAATTATAAAATGATGTAAAACTAATTAATAACTTGATTTCTGTTTATATTAATTATGAATATCACTGCAAATTTGTATAATTAGTTAAGTTTATGTCTATGAGTATGTAAATAATACTAAACTAGTTCCTACATCTATGAGAAAGGTAATTCACATATATAACACTGTCATTCACATGCACCATCAATGATATTTCTTGGGTTAATAGGTAAATTTATCACTATACTATAGGTGAATATTGAATTTTGTCGCTATACTTTATTTTGATTGATATACACTGTTGTATTTTTAAGATTAAGACAAATTGCACAATATTATTATTTGATTGAATTTTGACATTAAATTATTTTTGATTGAAGTTTGCCACTTAAAATCGATTTTGAAAAATTTGAAGATAAAATTAATTTATAAAAAATTTAAAAATTAACATAAATTTTTTTTATAGAAAATTGAAGCTTAATTCTTTTATCATCCTTTATTAATTAATTTATTAAACTCTAATTATCAAAATAAAATATTTGAAGGAATTTTCTTATTAAATTTTTGTCTTAAATCATACAAAATCAAAGTTAAGTGACAAAATTCAATCAAAAATAAAAAATAAAATATTAGTGTTAAAATTTAATTAGCTAAAAATAGAGTGACAAAATTCAATATTGAATTATAATATAGTGGCAAATTTACACTTAATTCAAAAGTATAACGATAAATATCAATCAGAATAAAGTATACTGATAATTTTCAATATTAACATATAGTATAGTGACAAATTTACCTATTAGCCCTATTTTAAAGTCACAACTTTTGTACAAATATATAAATATACATATATATATATATATATATATATATATATTACAAGTTCAAGCATAAGATCATGTGGACTTCAAAGCATGAAAATAAGGCATGCAGATCTCTCCTACTTTCAAAGAGCCAAATCTTCTTTTCTTGCCATTCTTGGGTGGAGAAAACATTTGAGAGTTATCATAAAGTTCATGTGCATAGACTTCTTATTTATTTATTTATTTATGTCTCACCCTTAAACATCCCTTCCCCAACTTCAAAATTTTTTGAGTTAATTGTTCCGAATGGTGGAGATGACTCAGGAAAGTGACATTTCCATTTGTTGGGATGATAAATTAATGGGAAATTTATTCATTACTTGCAGCTTTTTTCTTGGTCTTTGTTCATATATGATTTGTTGATGATTGACACCTGGCTTTACTCCCTTTTTTTAGTTACCATTAAATATATTATCTAATATCGGCTATCGGGTCTCTTTGATCTAAGAACCCTAACCCTAGTTTCAATTTTCTGGCATACATTGTCGAATCTTATTGGTCCAACAAATCCTACTCACATGGCCATTAACCAATGGCAAGTTGTGTTTCTAGTGACAGGCAGTCACCAAAATTTTATGATTATCTGTTTGCCTTGAATGGCCCCCTTAACCAGCTCAATCATGAACTTAATTAATCATAATTTAAGTATACTGATTTTTTTTTTTAAAAAAAAAACGTGATAAAGTGATAATGAAATTAAATCATTATGTTTATCATAATTACACAAATAATATGATTTTTTTTAATTTAAAATTTTGTTCAATTAATTTATACACATATTTTAAAAAAATGATATTTAACAAATAAAGAATTTGAATATTAGTTTTTGCAATACCTTTTTTATTCACAATTTGCAACTTTTTTATAGGCTTCGTAATGTTAAATATGATTATATGAATATAATACAAAAAAGTAATTAAAACACAACACGATATGAAAAGTATGAATATCTCAAAATTTATATAATACAAATGATTAATGTATCAAATTTATATAAATATAAAATATTTTAAATAAAATTATAATACGATAAAATACACGAATATGATATGAATACATAAATTACCAAATCTACTTTTTTATATAAAAAAATGTAATTCATTGATAAAATACTTATTTTTTATTTTATTAATCACAATACAATTTTATAATTTTGAATACAAATGTATATAAAATATTTTTATTGCCATTTTTTTTTCTGCTATATACTTTTGCCAAAACCAAGTGTGGACGGATTGTTTCCCATTGGCTAAGGTCGGTGCAAGCGTGTTGAGACACCACTAGATTGGCGGATGGCAATTTTTAGGCTTTCACATGTATGTCACTACTCAACTTGTATTTTCCAACAAAAATGTTGGAAAGAATTTAACTCATCGTCTCTGATTTAATCAAGATAAAGTTTATCATAGGATACATTTAACCGGTACTGATATAGGTTAATAGTTATTTATTAATCATTTTAGTTTTTCTAATATTAAAGTAAGTAAAAATAACATGATGATTACTTAAAATTGAAACATTGATAAGACTTATTTATTGAAGACATGATAATGGATGCAGTGAGCTTGCTACATGGATCCAATTACATGTAAATCTTAAAAAGAACTAGGGCTTCATCTGTTGTTCACACTCCTGGATTACAACGGGCAAGTTGTGAAGTAATTGTTTTTGTCTTCTGTAAATGTAGAGGTACTTAGCCAACCAAATAAATTAATTCTAGTGCCATCCCATCACGGGTTTATGGGCTAAGACCTACACCGTTACCCACAATAATCAATGTTCCATATGTCCAAGCCGATTTTGATAAATTACATTCTATATGAATCATACATTAACTCGATTTAGTAAAATTAAATCATAATTGATTATAATCCACAAGAATTATTAGATAATTCTAACAATTAATACATTATTTAAAAAAAATAAAGCAAGAATATCATATCAAATACATTTGTCCTTTTCAAGAGCACCTATATTATATATATATATATATATATATATATGTACGATATTCTTCTTCAACTAAGGTCAGGAGAATACTTGCACATGAAGCCAAATAATTCCATCTTTTAAAGGGGAAGGAAACTAAAATATTTAAAACTTCAACATTTAAGTAAATATCATTAAATTTTAATAGCTTTAAATTTTAATATTTTTTCTTGGTACAATAGATAGAGGCTATAGTTTGAAATAAAAATAAAATGATTACAAATGTTAAGATTTAAATTAAAATTTATTGAATTTTAACTTTTAAAAATAATTATAAAAATCAATTGAGTTAAGCTTTTAAATTTAATTTTTACTTATTAATAAAGTGGTGATTTATGATTCTCTCTAATAATTAATGTATTGAATATAATTTTTTTTATTTGGATGTGAAGTTTTGATGGACACTTTAAAGTCTAATTTTAGTGGCATCCTTTAATTGTATGTCAATGAAAAGAAAGAGAATTATTCTTAGACAAAGACAACTCTAAAATCCAATAAAAATAAGCATGTGCAACTTTGTAAACTTAAAAATGGAGGGTAAGGGGTTGAAGTACCAAATTTCTAATAAAGTTTGGCAAGGTCTTGTTTGGCATTTAAAGGACCAACATTTAATTGAAATAATACCAACTAGGAGGGCTTGATATAACCAAGAGAAAAAAATATATATTAGGCCTTCTACATTTGGATTGAAGAAATTTGTTTCTTTATTTTTTTCCAAATTGGGAAACTTAACAAGAAAACAATGAATCTCCTCTCCAACTCCAAAGCTTTGTCTTGGAAAATAATCTCCAATTTTATAGTTGGAATGTCTAAATATGAAAATTTCAGAGAAATAAAAGAAACCTCCTCCTATTTTATCCAAACCTTTTTTTTTTTCAAAATATATGTATTTAATACTTGTATCCGTTACATTTTTTAAAATACATATAAAAGTGTGATTCCCCAAATATACAAAAAAATTCAAAATTTTAAGTATACCTGTATCGAATATTTTCGTATTCGATATTAATTTAAATGTAAATAAACTATTAAATAGTATATGGCTCATATAATAATAAAAATTTATATTGAATGCAATATTAGTAGATACACTATTAGTAAACTATATGATATTATTTCATTAATAAAAAATAAAATCTTAAAAATCTTAAATAATAAATACAAATATTTTTGCTGATTAGTGAAGATTTGTATTTGATAGACAAACAATATATAAATCTACATCAGGTTAGTGAACCTACCATTTCATTAAAAATAAAGTTATCTATATTTATTTTAAAAAAAATAATGAGATGACATGATACTATATAAAAATAAATATTGCCAATATATCAAATATGAATTCTATTAATAAAATACTTATATTTAATGCACTAACGGTGGATAAATCTATATACTACTAGTGAACTAAATCGTACCACTTCATTAAAATTAAAGTTATTTGTATCTATTTTTAAAAACTATTAATAATATGGGTTGATTTGATTCATTGACAATATTTAAATACTATTAATACATCAAATATAAATCTATTAATAAATATGATCAAATCAAAGTAAAAAATTTAAAAATGAAGGATTAAAATATTATTTATTCATATTCCAACCTGTCGATGACTTATACACCACAACGGCGCCATAAATATACTAAAAAAAGGAAGAAATACAAGAAATCTACCTTCTAAATACTTTTGCCCTAAAAGCTTTGGGACTGTAACAAAGTCCCATGTCCAAACCATTCATAGTTTTAGCAGTTTAAACCTCAAAAACCAAAACCCCATTAATTTCCTGAAATAAGTACTTTTTATATTTTCAACCTCAAAAATAAAAGCTGCTTTTTTTTTTTTTCACTTATAAAGCTCTTTTGATGATTATTTTCTTTTCCAAAAGCAGTCCATTGGCTTAACCCTGTAAGCTAATTTTGCTTGTAATCTTTTGGTTTTTGTTCACCAAGATTTGTCTTTGAGTTTCGTTTATATTTGATTTTTCTATGTGAACTGTAGGAACCCTAGAGTGAGAACAAGAAGAAGAAGAAGAAGAAGAAAGGGATGGGGAGAGGGAAGATTGTGATTCGAAGGATCGATAATTCTACAAGTAGGCAAGTAACGTTTTCGAAGAGAAGGAAGGGGTTGATTAAGAAGGCGAAAGAGCTCTCAATACTTTGTGATGCGGAAGTTGGTCTTGTTATCTTCTCCAGCACCGGCAAGCTGTATGAATTTGCAAGCACCAGGTTTGATTTCCTTTCATTATAGATAATCAGAGAATAAATAGCGATTCCAACGTAATATTACGGTTGTTATTTTATAATTTTAATTCTTTCTATTATTAATATTCATCGAAATCACAATTTAAATCTTCGAATATAATAATAATTAAACCAACCTGAGTTATATGTGTTACCATAGTTCACTATCTTTCTTTTTCTATTTTTTTTTCTATCTTTAGGCTAATTTCCTGCCTTTAAACCAAAGAAAAACCAGAAATTCTTCTTCATTTCAAACATATATTTTTTTTCTTGCTGATGATGTGTGCTGATAATTGTTTCTCTAACCCTAAACATTCTTCGTTTGGTTGATCGACATTTATGTCAATAAATGATATTACACGGCCAGAGGTTTGCCATCTAAGATATTGCATGGTATCCAATTAAGAAAGGCAAGAACTGCAAAAATAAACCTACCATAACAAATAAAGGTTGTGGATATATATATATATATATTGTAAATCATGAACATTATGATTACTCTGGTAAATTATAATGAACCTGAAATTATTCGACCATAGCCATAGTCTAAGAACTCACTCCCTAATGATGACCACCAAGAAATTGGGATTGAAAGGGTACGACTTTTGCAAGTGCTACCTGCGATGAAAATGTCAATGAGGGTGTTAATCAGAAGTTTGAACCTAAATATATATATTGTGCGTTTTTTAATTAGCCAAAAAAAGTTTACACACGGTGTGTAAATCTAGTATATATATTCAGTTAATTCAAGATTTGCAAAATATTAAAAAAAAAGATGGAGTAATTATTGTCTTATTTGACATATATATAATAGATATATCATAGATTATTTTGCTTATCCTTAGTGAATCTCATTACTCTCTTTTAATTAAAATAATATACATAGCATATTACAATTTTATATGATACTTAAGTTTTGGATAAGCATTGTGTTGCTGCAGTTTTCATTTTAGGGACTTTGGTAAATTAGAGTGGGAGCACGAGAATCTAGGGAATTGCAAGGTTTTTTTTTTTGGTTTTGGGGAATTACTTGAAAGTTAGAATATATATATATATATATATATATATCGAATTATGAAGATTAGAAATTTAATGCATTGATATAAATGCATACAGTATAGGTAGCTAGAAGGCATGGGGACTAATTTTGTTGAAGGGAAAAATTAGTGTATATTCAAAAACTTGATTGAAAACCATGGTTGATACATTGAGGAAATAAGGTTGTGAACCAGGAATTAATATGCAGCCTAAGATGGACCAACTGTTGAGATATGAAGAATACATGGAGTTTCATATGAATGATTTGATTAGCAATACTTTCAGTAGTAGTTCTAAGTGCTTTTTTATGATCATTTTATCAAGAAAAAAGAATAGTAATAGAGCTTTTTTTTTATGATCATTCATCAGGAAAAAAGAATAGTAAGTGCTTTTCTACGAAGAATGCACTATTAAGAGTAATTCAATTATTTTATACAAAGGAAATCATAATCTAAAAATCAGAGAAGGGATCAGAAATGATGAGATTTAAATTTTAAATCTATGAGATTTCACTTCTAAAGAGTAGTTGCATGAAACTAAATTATAACTCTAGATTCGGATTAATTCAAATTTGGTGCATTCCAGAGATGATATAGGAATGGCAGAGATTGGGAGCATGATGAAAACTGAGTCACCGAGAATAGAAAGGTGAAAATGGACCATTTTCAAATAGATAAATTAATAATATATATATATATGTACATATCCCCTAAATGAGATACAAGAAGATGAATTAGATACGAAACTTAATTTGAATTCATGGTTGGATTCAAAGCGTCTATTTTACTCTTCCGACTCTCAAGTTTCTTTCATTAATTTGAACTAGTATTAATATATGTCACTTCGGTTATTTTTCTTAAGTATTCATGTTAGATAATGATGTCTGACATATATTTGAATATAAATATAATGTACGATCTTTCAAATATATAAGTATGTTTTAAAAAATTTAATATATTCATGTCAAATAAGTACCCATATTAGATACTCAACATCAAATTCGAGTAACATATGAATTAATCCTTAATAATTGATGCAATCTTTCTTCTAATAGGAAAAAACTATCGCACCTTCAACCACTAATTAAATGAAGCCATATAAATATTTATAATAGAGCATTCATCCAGCGTTATCCAATAGGGTATTTCTTTCTTTTTATTATATTTTTCTCCTTTAAAACTAATTTAACTAGCTTTCATATATACTTACTCAAACTTAGCCCATCCATCACTAAGATAATGTTTCAAACTGTAGGTTATACATATAATATATAGTTATTATACTCGGGCAAATTCAAGAAGGCTTGGTAGAAGCCTTGCCCCACCTGCTCTTCCAAACTCCTTAGATTTTTAATGACTATTTAACTCCAAAAATGGTAAAAACTTATTTTGGTATCCCTTATATTTATGTTTTGACCCTATTTTATCCCGATCCTCATATCGTAAAATTCTTGACTTCAACTTTGATTAAACACCTTATTTTCAGCCTTTTTTTTCCCTCTTTCAAAAGAAATTCCATTCGTCCGTTCTTTTTATGGCCTTTGCTGCTGCTGATTCTTATATTTCAACTTGTTAAAACTGTTAACTTTTGACTAATATATCTCTGCTTTTTCTCATACAAATCTGGTCGTAGTTAAATTCTTCTCATGATTGTTTATGTTGTTGGTTTGATATTGATAGATCAAATTCCCATTGCATGTTCCACATTGAAAGTCAAAATTATACAGCCAGCTTTAGCTGAAATTTCACGGTGAATATATGCTTTTGTACCTTTTACCATAATATAGTCCTAAAGCTGTTGTTTAATTCCAATTTCGTACCGACACAATAATTATACGTCTTAATCCAACATATATATATGATCACTGTATGATGATATGCATGAGTCGCCACTCAAGCACGCACCTATAGGTGTCTATAGATGGATTAGACTCGAGTTTAAAAAATTTTATTTTTATTTATTTAAATTTGATTAAGTTAAGCTTGTGCCTGTCTAATCCGTAAATAAATCTATACTTATCTTGTTATGCTTATAGAAAATATTAAATATTAATTATATTCTTTAAAACTTTTCCCTTCTCAATCTAATGGTCTAATGTTTGTTGAAAAAATTGCATATAAGCCAAAGATTTTGACAAAGGTATTTTAAGTTCACTGCATAAAACTCTTGGCTTGTTAAAAGCACTAGCCAACTTGCACACAACTTCTAATTGAATACAAATAATAGGTTGATGCTAGTTTGATTCAACTTTTAGAATTAGTGTGAAAATTACTTTCCTTTTTAATATTCACAACGACTACTATATGCTTCCATTAATAAAGTTCAATGCCCCCACGGGAAAAAGAATATCATAAAGAAACCCAACTTGTACCATTCATCATTATACACATATATATATATATATATGTGTGTGCGTGTGTGTGTGTGTGTGTTTGTGTGTAAAGTAATGTTGTATTTCACTTTAAGCATTTCTTAATGTAGTTTTCCATATTAAGCAATGTAGTAGGTATCAACCATTCATTTAGATAACCTCAAACGTTCTCAAAAGGGAATGCTCATATTGAAAAAAAATTAATAAAAAGTATCAAGCATTTGATAGCCACCAAGCACATAAAACTTGCTTTCCTTCCCCCATCCCCCCAAATCATGGAGTATTATTAAACATAAAACTTGCTTTATCTTTCTCAAGTTTTTTTTTTTTTCCCTTTTTTGGTTATTTCTTCCCATGGAATTACATGAATGTATGACACTAGACAGCATTTCATATGCAATGACATGTAAATTTGACACTTTTCACATATATATATTATGTAAGAAATTATTCTATACACTTTCAGTGAAATTTTTGGACTCTACATGCAGTATTAAGATAGTATCACATACTCCTTAAATATAATAAAAAATTAATTAAAAATAAAATTGGGACATATAGCATACTCTTAACCCATTTACAGAGTTAAAAAGTTTTTATTGTAAGTGTATATTAATCTTGTTATATATACCTGATAACATTAATAGTGGAGCGTAAAAACTTCATTAAAAAGTGAAACATATCCTATTTATTTATTTTTTATTATATATATGGTTTAAAAGAAATGAAGTTATTTATGCCAACAATATATATATGTATGTGCTTGAGTTGTAGTTTTCATTTGCAACCTAATTTAATTTGGTTTTTTGGCTCTTTTGTTTATACTTAAAAAATTTTCAAAAGTAGAAGACAAATAGCAAAAAGTGAAAATCAGACAAAAATCTAATAGGATGTCTTGTTATTGTTTTTAGGGGTATCTTTAGAAAATGTAACTAGAAAAGGTATATATGAAGTTTTAAATTCAAACCTAAAATGAAAGATGGAAAATAATTACTCAAGTTGAAAGATTATGAAAACATTGTACATAATTTATGAAGATGAGGAATTGTATTTATAATTCAGATTAAAATTCTTCAGCACAAGATATAAAACTTCCAAAGTTTTTGAAAAAGGAGTTAAATGATATTTAAAACAAATCGAATGGAAATTCAAAATAATAAAATCTCC
>JBBYHL010014683.1:0-11598 GCA_038381835.1 Adansonia madagascariensis
ATGAGCATAAAATCATCACCAAATCAGGCTATCGGATTCGGCCAAGGAAGAAAAATAAAACATAAACATGTTTTGATATAAAAATAAAATGATAAGGAACATAAATATTTACTACTGAACTTAAATAATAATAAAATCATAAAAAATAAATATATAGATAATGGGGGAGATGGGAGCAGTTTTAACTGAACTAAATTAGCCGACTTTTAAAGATATATTTTGCTAAGAGTTTACACACAGTCATTATAAAAGTTCATGCTCCTTTATTAGAAAGTTTTAGAAATAAATACAATTGACTTTTTTCCAAAAGGTGATATCATTTAGTTCAGTAATGATGTATAAATGTATATATCGTCAATATATTAAATATGTATCTTTTTATATGCCCAGTGGATTTGACATATAATTTCTAAAATATAACTTTAAGTAATTTTTTTTATATATAAAATTTTACAGATAGAGACCAAGAATCAAATTTTAGCCACCAATACCGTCTCCCATCTAAATTTTCGAAGAAATCTAAAATTGATACTTTAAATCCACTGGCAATGTCATATGTTATAGGTTATTTGAACTCAAGGTGAATGTTGAATATGAATAATATTCGATACGTATATATCTAATTTTTTTTATATATATTTAAATAATCATATTTTATATTCATATTTAAATATATGTTGAACTATGTGAAAATTTTGCAAAAAAATAAAAAATTACTGTAATATAAGGAAATGATATTTGAGTGAAACTCCATAATGTGACAAAAAAGATCTTTAATTAAATTAAGTCTGTCAATATGAGATGACAATAATATCTTCATTTCTTTTACTTCAGATTTGGAAGTTTGCTGCAATTTTTTAATCAATCGATGAGACAAGTGAATTTCTTGCTATTGTAAAATGATCAACGTAGCTTTCAAGGTATAGTGGGAAACAAAACAATTGTTTTTGTAAGTATCCATCCTCTTTTCTTCAACGAAAGCTTAGAAACCCACCATATAATGACTTATCAGCTCCAAGTCCCAAACGAAATTAGGAGAGGGAAAGACGAATAGTGGTTGACAATGGCAGTTTTGATTACAGTGCTCTATACAGTGACCGTGGCCTGGGGTCTCAAACTGTTGTATGCCTTATGGTGGAGACCCAAAATGATAGAGAAGCAGCTACGGAAACAGGGCATCCATGGCTATCCTTACAAGTTGATTTATGGGAACACCAAGGAGATGATCAAGTTAGCTAAGGAAAAAGGGTCGGAAGAATCGGAACCTATGGAGCAACCGCACGACATCTTACCTCGTATCAATCCTTTGCTTCATGATCTCGTCACCACTTACAGTATGTTTCCCAATTCCCATGTGGTTTACTGATTTCATCAGTTAGTTTCTGTCTTTTTTTTTCTTTTTTTTCCAGTTGATATATACTTTACAAAAAATATCATATGGTTCATTACATTCGAAACCAGGACAGCCTAGAAATTTACGATGGTTATTTGACTTTTGCAAATAATCTATACAAAACTCTCTTGGGAGTTCAGTCATGGACAACGAAAAGTGACAAAATAGAGCATGTAGCAGTTTGATATTTGATATATTCTAGGTTGATTCACCATAGAAATGAACTTTTTTCTTGTACTACAAGTTCATTACATCAATCTTGTTTCTGATATGATGTTTGGCCATCTATACTTTTTGTTCATCATGCCTTACTAAAAATAAACAAATAAATAAAATATAATAAAATATAACATGCATGGTTAATTACCAAAGATGGGTGGGTCTTCCCTGTACTTTAATATGAACAAAACAATTAAAATGCCATTATCAAAGTTAATGCTGGTGATCTCAGTTGAGACTGTCCACTGTGTCATACAAGAACGCTTCATTTTATCAGTGTCCAACATATGGGTATGACGTTTGAATCCTTAAAATTAAAATAGAAAATTCAGAAAAGCTGTGAATGGTCATAAAGTATATCCTATGTATGTGAAAACCATGCAGAGAACTCCTTCGTTGTTTGGTATGGAACAACTCCTCGTGTGGCAATCATGGAGCCAAATTTAATAAAAGAGATTCTGAACAACAAATCTGGTGATTTCCCTAAGCCAGAAATAAATTCATTCACTGAGCTGTTCGTGACTGGCCTTGCAAGCTATAATGGAGATAAGTGGGCCAAACACAGGAAAATCGTTAATCCTGCCTTCCATATGGAGAAGTTGAAGGTTATCATATATATGTACATATATATATTTTTTTTCTTTTATACTTGCGTTGTTACTTTTTTATCATCTTTAGCTTTATCGTTTAGCATCTTAATTTTCCGGTATTATTGGCGACTTAATTTTTACCCTTTTGGTGTTAGCATATGTTGCCTGCATTTGTTTTTTGTACCGAAGAAATGATTTCTAAGTGGAGCAAGTTAGTGAACTTCATGGGGCCTTGTGAAGTGGATGTGTCGATTGAATTTCAAAACTTAACTGGGGATGTCATATCGAGAGCAGCTTTTGGCAGCAATTTCGAAGAAGGCAGGTTGATATTCCTTCTGCAAAAGGAACAGGGGCGGCTCTTTTTACAATCTCAGATGAGCATCAATTTCCCTTTGTTAAGGTACATTATTTTTTTACCCTATGCCATTTGCTTATTCAGTGTGACCCTTCTATTTCACTCGTTAACTTCATCAAATTTGGATATTCACTTGGAAACGCAATCCAGGTCCTAGCTTTTTACTGCACATTAAGATACAACAGTAAGAATAAAAAAGAAACCCCAGAAACTAATATGAGAAATTTCTAAAATGTTTCAGAAATTTATAAGAGAGTTTATATGAATTCATTGTAAACATCATTTACGTTGCTATTTTTAATACAAAAATTGCTTCTCAATCAGGTTTCTTCCGACCAAAGTAAACAAAAGAATGAAGCACATCCACAGAGAAGTGGGATCCTTATTGACACGTATAATAGAAAAAAGACAGAAGGTTATAAGATCAGGAGGAGATCAAAATGACGATTTGCTGGGCTTGCTACTGAAATCTAATCACAATGAAGTGCAAGAAAAGAAGAATTTGGATGCGGGGATGACCATGGAAGATGTGATTGAAGAGTGCAAGTTGTTTTACTTTGCCGGTCAGGAAACAACTGCCAATTTGTTGACATGGACGATGATTGTGTTGAGCATGCATACCGATTGGCAGGCGCGAGCCAGGGAAGAAGTATTGCAAGTTTTTGGGAATAATAAACCAAACTATGATGACTTGAATCGCTTGAAGATAGTAAGTGCAGTTTGAGCTTAGTTTTCTTGCTTCTCTTTTGCTGCTTGATTAAGATTGTTTTTCCTATTTTTTTCCTCTTTTTATGGGGACTAGGTAAACATGATTCTGCTTGAAGTATTGAGACTATATCCCTCAACATCCCTGATTCGATGCACCTACAAAGAGACAAAGGTGGGAAATTTGAGTCTTCCAGCAGGGGTGCAGCTGTTTACGCCATTGCACCTTGTCCATAGGGATAGAGAACAATGGGGAGAAGATGTAATGGAGTTCAAGCCAAAGAGATTTTCAGAGGGGAAGTTCAAGACAACAAAGGATAAAGTATCCTACTTCCCTTTTGGATGGGGGCCTAGAATATGCGTTGGACAAAACTTTGCGATGCTTGAATCCAAATTGGTAATGGCCAAAATCTTGCAGAATTTCTCATTTGAGCTATCGCCAACCTATACTCACGCTCCATATGCTGCTGTAACACTTCAACCTCGATACGGTGCTCAAATCATCTTACATAAACTCTGAGAGGCAGCAGCCACAGCAACAGCCAACTGCTTTTCAATCTCTCCATCTAAAACTGAAATTGCAGTCTCACGTGAAAAAGGAAGGTTCAAGCATTATTATATCTATGGTTTTACGTTTTCTTGCTACCTATGATTTTAAAATTTTTAATAAATCTTTCATAATTTTTTATAACAGATTTTTATACTGAGGTATGCCTGTCGTGTTAAGAGTAAAACTACTTCATATCACATCCCTGTATAGTCTTTGATAACCCAGATTAAAATATATACATATATATATATATATATATCGTTTTTGATACTTATATGTGAAATGTGTTAACTTTTAAAATGGATTTAAAGAATGTTAAATGTTTCTTTTAAATGTTTAATATATTATCCTATGAAAACTGACAATATTAAATAATTTCGTAAAAAATAACCAAAGATGAGTTGCAAGCCGTATCAGCATCATCATTAATTGAACCCAGAACTACAAGGAATGAATGAATTTGATGGGCTCGAATGGAGTCATCAGTAACAACCCATCTTAAGTACCATTTTACTTGCATTCAAATTTGGATGTTTAAGTTACTCAAGAATAACTCTCCAAAAAAAAAAGGTCCTTCAAGAATTCTAATACTAGAAACTTTACATCGCTAAACGTGTTGCATAGAGAAGCAAGCAGTTCATTAAAAAGAAATGCTGAATGCTGCTATTGTAATTTGTGATATATGAAAAAAAAAAAAAAAAAAAAAGGTTCTTCAAGAATTCTAATACTAGAAACTTTACATCGCTAAATGTGTTGCGTAGAGAAGCAAGCAGTTCATTAAAAAGAAATGCTGAATGCTGCTATTGCAATTTGTGATATATGAGCGCCAGGGGCGTTTGTAGAGGACAAATGGAAATTTACGATGGACTACAAAAATTAAAACTCACAATCAACTACCATTGAAGTAGCCTCCAAAGTCCTGCTTTCAACCTAACTATCTTCTCTGTACTCTGGATTTTCTTTCAAAATAACATGGCCCTCTAGAATGGGTGAGAGGGGAATATACCTGTACAAAATGTAATACTTAGAGCAATCAGAATTCAGTTAAATCATGCAACATTGAGGAGGTAACTTACTTTTCAGTAGCTAGTTCTGCTCGATCGCCAGCAGCAAGAAGGACAGGGGTGGAATGGGTTTGGAAACCACTGATAGTCTTGGGTCGACCAGCCTGGCCTACAACATCAACAGCCTGGCCCACTCGAACAGGGACTGACAGAGGTTTGAGGTTTTCGTCAACAGTCATCAACATCCTCGGCTGTTCAAGAAAACAAATATTAATATGAGAACAAGAAAAAACTGCATTTACAAACACATACAAGTATACTGAAACGAACCTGCATTGCCAAAACAAGGAAGTAGAGAACAAAATGGTATTTCCCCAGTATAATAGCTTTCATATCAAGACATGCATGCAGCATTATAACCAAACCAGCAAGTGCATTCCTAGCAGCAATAAAAGAAAAACTTTTATGAGGTGAACCAAAGTGAAGCGCCTACTAGCAGTTTACATAAAGAAAGCAACTCCCCCAAGTAAAAACTTAATATATCACTTTGTTAATCTTATTTTTAATTTTGGTGAATGTTTATGTGGAAGAACCACTTACGGTGATAGCAAAAAGCGATCAGAATGATAGGGATTAAGTGTCAATAGACCCTTCCCCAAATGTACTAAACCTTGAGCAATTCGCACCTGCAAAAGCAATCAAGCCTTAGTTTCTATAACAAAGCACACAGTATCGTGTAAGAAACTACAAAGAAAAGTACAAAAAGACATACACAGAATAAAAGGCTAGCATCTTTGTAGTAATAACTTGAAAGATTGCGAAGCATGCCAGCTATACGAGCATTATTGGTTCCAGCACCTATCAAACCCAAGGAGATAACTGCAGCCTGTAAAATCCATACAAACACTTGAGTGCAAGCTGATGGAAAAACAACAATAAGATAAGAGTTACTCTAACCATCTTACCATTGCAACTTCTGAATCTGCATCATGACTAAGCCTGCTTAAAGTGTCCATCACATTAACCTGCAGAACATATGTGCAACCAATTAAATGGTGAGAAAGAGACATAAAAAAAAAAAAAAAAAATTCTATGCTCTCACTGCAGCTTCCTGAACATCTTGACCTTAAATCCTGGGTTTAAAGAGCAGGGTCAGGAAATTGTGAAAAAAGTCAATTTAATCATGCTCTACTTCTCAGTTTGACTTCAAGTCATATTGATCAAACATAATACTGTAGCTCATTTGCTAAAATGAAAAATGGTGCCCTTATGTCCTCAACCTAAAAATCCATCCCTGAAAATGCCCAAACTAGGTTGTTCAGCCAAGCGTAATGAGATTAATTTACCTTTGGGTTTGACATACACAGAAGACCAAGAGCCAAAGGAACTGCCCGCCGGATATTCTGCTCGCCATACTGCAAAAGATGCTCTAGCGAACGAATTGACATCTCAAGACCCAATTCTTCAGCCATTGCTACCATGGCAATTCCGAGCACAGCCGGCCCCTGGTGGGTTTCACCCTTTCCAAGATGTTGAGCACAATGACCAAGAAGGCTTTGGACCTACACATAAGATGGTTTAGCCAAAATTATCCACTAATCTAGTTTTGAATAACGTTTTAATGGATTTAAGAGATTACCTTTATAACATTCCCAGTTCCAGCAAAGGCACAAGAAAGCAGTGTCATATCACAATATTTTCTTATTTTTCCATTAAATGTTTTCGAGACCTCGCCGGTGGCCTCCACACTTTCCTGTTCAGGAAGTGTTTGCTGAACAGTCAGGATGAAATTTTCCAAATTTACATCTAGCAAATTACTTTTTTCCCAAAAAGAAAAAAAAATATGTAATTCACTTAAGAGAAATAAATATATCCAGAACCCAGAACCCAGGACAAGTTCTTCACCTGTTTCCCAAGGTATAAAAGACCAAGACCAAGGGGTAGAAGCCGAGTGAGAGGCTCCCCCAATTCTGACTCACTTCGGTCCGTTAAAGCATATATAATAGCCTGTGCAACCTCCTCATTGCAGGAACCCACATATATCAAACCCAATGAAATTGCAGTAAATGCAATCACATCAGGGGGTGCTTTTGCATCATTAAGTATGGGAGTCAGGCTGCTACATATCTGTCAATAACACTGGTAACTTTCCTTAGAACTAAATATACCCCCATCCACATTTTCAGAAAAAAAAATAAATAAATAAACTCGACAGAATTGTTAGATGAAGTGCATCCAATCATAAAATAGCAAAGATAGATGCATAGATAGATAGATGATATACCTGCTCGTTTTGAGCACCTGCGTATGCAATTCCCAAACCCATAATTGCACCAATTCGGATTGAAGAATCTTCTTTACCTATGTATTCACTCAGAAGTGCCAGTGCCTGAGAAATGAAAATAAGACAGATATAGCAAACATTCTACTCTGTTCCCAAACAAAGAGATGAAGAGGAGAAAGAAACTCACAGGATCACAGTCATTCTTAACACCACAGTTGACGACCCCAACTCCTAATAGTGCTCCAGCAATCACATAGTTGTCGTTGCTATGGAAATACTTGTCAATCTGAGCAAGCCCAGAGTCAACATCCCACAATAGAATCATTCCCTGTTACGAGGAAAGTGATCAGAATCTTGTATTTAAAGTAAATTCCTAACAGGAAATTGAGCAACAGTGTATGCATGCCCTATGGAATCAAAATTTGTTACAAGTAAACATACCAAACTGGCTGCAGCACTGGTCTTCCCATGTTCTTTGTTTTTGAAAAGCCAATTTCCAGATGAGCCACCACTTGAAGAGTCTGCTGGGACCGTCATTAACTTATCCTGCAAGGGAAAAATATTAACTGATATAAAACAACCATGCTCCCATCCTTTCATATTTTTAAGTTTGCAAATCAAACCTGGCCAAAGCCTGCATTAACAAATGCATTGACAAATGTAGCAGCTAAGTTGTGTCTAGCTGAATCAACATTTGCACCAGCACTAGCACGACCATCAAGCAAGTGAGCCTAACAAAATCAAGCATTTAAGTCATCAATTTGATGAAGCAAAAAATAAATAAGGTGTCACTGTAACTGACCATGCAAGTAGGCACTTCAAACCCCTCAACAGGAAAGGGAAACAAAAAGATGAGACGGAAAAAAGAAGGGACAGGGGAAGAAGAGAGGCTACCAGCCACAGCACTGTACAGCATCAGATCTTATCTACTATCACAAAATGTTTAGCAAGTGTTGAAGTCCAAACCTTAAAGATGTCTTCTGGAGATTTAGGCTCCATAACCTCGATATCACGAGCAAGGGTGAGATAACTTTCACTTAGTTTAGCATTGTTGATGATATCCTGTAAACCCTCTCTGTCATCATCATCCGCAGCCATCTCATCATCAAGCTCAAAATTAATCCCCTGAAAATAAATAAATAAATAAATAAATAAATAAATAAAACAAATTAATACCATAGAAAATGTCATGCACATTAACACTCATACATCCATAAAAAAATCTAGAGAAATTTAAATTCATCGATACCCAATTTTTTACCATAAGAAAATGAAAATTCAATCATTCATAGAAGAAAATATAAACTGAATTTGTACTTAGCAACAAATAGTTGAAATGCTTTCCACCCAAAAGAATCAAGCCAAAGAAAACCAAGTACTTACATGTCGAGCAAGAATGTAGCAAAATTGCTTCTTCCTCTGCAGATCATCACAAGAAGTAAACACCTGACTCACATGCTGCACGAGAACATTCTGAATTGTTAGGAATAACTAAATTCGGAAATGAAACTCATACTGACATCCTGAAAATGGAGTTTCTCAACACTGCCACATGACATGGAAGGATAGGAACATAATACAAAACAAACCTGCAGGTTGTCAAGGAAAAGTGCAATCTGAAGTGCATTTACAAATTCCTCAAACTTAAGATATATTGTATATGCAATATCCAAAACTAACAAGTCATCTGGTCCAGGAAGATATCTGCAATATATTGTCATTTGTCAGTATAATATGTCAATAAAGGGAGGAAAAGAGGAACAACGACATTTATGGATAACACTACATCAGTGATCCAGTTGAAAAATTTTAGTTCAACACTCAAAAACTTAATCAATTTCACATACAATTGATTGGAAAATACTCAATCAGAATTCACCAAAGAAGATACACATTAGGAGAACTTCAAACAACACTTTCTGTAAATTTTCTGAGATAAACAAAAACAAGTTGTTCAGAAGCTTTAATTTCCAGTTACCTAGCAGCACTAGTGAGGTATAGACAAGTTCTCTTGAAATTTGTACTATCAACATGCTCAACTAAAAGATCAAGATCTTCAACCTGCAGTTGGATGTAAATCATATGTTTCAAGCTCAATAAAAACAAAGGGAACTCAAACAAAAACCTGAAGGAAAAAATAATGTTCCGTGGTACCTCCATCAAAAGATCAACAGCTTCAGGTTCAGCATTGTGCTGCACAGAAAGTACAAACATATTAGAAACAAGAAACATTCTGAAAAGAAAATGTTTTTTTTCTGCAATAGATCAATTGTTTGTTGCATATGACAGGATAGCTAAACCTTCATGTGAAAAGCAACTATTTGTTGCACAAGCTCCATTAGATCTTCAATTGGGGCCTCTTCACTCTGTATTAGTGTCAAAGCAAGCAAATACATTTAGAATCCATATTAATGTCTCACAATTCATGAAAACCCTATACAAGAGCTATGTTACCCAAACTCTTCATTTTCCCTAAAGTATCCAAGTCTGAGTCCGATACGTATTCGGGCATTAGCATGGGGCATAAACCTCCAATATGACAAAGCTTACAAAAAAATTGAGCATGCCTAAGTCAAATACATTCCTATATCCAACACAAAATCCCAAGTCCATGCAACATAGTTAGAGAGAATTGTCTGCATAACTCATAAAAACTAGTAGACATTTGAAGACTCCTTAGATTTCTAACCTGTCGCTTCATATACTCTTGTGTAATTTCTCCTGCCAAGTTCCTGACAACAAATAAATTAACAAGTGAGATAAAAAAATTTCGGCTAGATTCTTCAGCAGCATGAGGAGGAAAAATTCACATAGGTAATCCTTAGGTAAACAATTCTAAGATATGAAAGTTGGAGCACTCTGACAGAAGTGGCAACCAATTTACCAACAGATAAAACGTAAACTGTGATCATGATCCGAAAACAAGTTCAACCAGATATAGCTCATGAAGTCTAATACAAAATTTCCGGTAAAAGAGAAGAGTAAAATAGTATGTTATCAAATGAAAATAAATGCTCACCTCACATACTCATGGCCCCATGAACCAATGTCGCCTTCTGAACCCAACAATCTGTACTTTAAACTCTCCTGTAGTATTGTCAAATAAAAAAATGATTGATTATTTAGTGCATCAAACAATTGAGGAAGAAGAAAGATAAAGCAAAAATTATGTAATTCTCCAACTACAACATTCAGGAAAAAGAACTGAGGGCTACCCGCTCGCCCTCTGCAGACGTGGTCAGTGCCAAAACAGACAGGACATCAGCTAGGTATTTCTGCAAACAAGTGAAAGTAATTTAATGATGCAGGTCATATGGAGAAAAAAGAAATAACTAGGAAAGAAAATACATCAAGAAAATTCTTAAACCAAAGGAAATTCTAAATTTCTGAGAAAATGGCTAAATTGTATCCTAAAAGAATAAAGGAATTTATAAACTTAGTTAATATACAAACAAACCTACTAAAAACAAATAATTTAAAGACCCTAAATTTTACGTAAGAATATTATTCTGCCAACGATATTTTAACTAAGAACAAAGTCCCGATATTAAATAACACCTCCATCTAAATCATCCTTCCCTGCATTGCTTAGACCAAATACATTACCCTTATAAAAGATGTTATGGAAGATCATCAAAGGAAAACAAGCTATACCTTAAAACCCGATTCTGGCACTGCCTCGTAAAAAGCTTTTAGGGTTCCATAATGAGGACGGAGAAACTTCAACGGCTTTGGAACAGAAGTCATGGAGCTTGTTGAGGTGCGGATTTCTTGCCTAAAAAGGATATCAAATCAAACTGTAAAAAATGATTATTTATTCAGGCATTGCAACTGCTCCCATTAACAGTAAAATCCACAAGAACACCACAGTTTGATACTTGACAGCGGCAACTTCACATAGGACCTGACCCATCACCTTGATAAGATGTTAATAAAACATAAAAACATAAAATCAACACTCTTTCGAACTATAAAATAAGCTTCGTTTCCCTCTATTTTTAACTCAAATTCGCAAAAATAAAAAATCGATTACCTCATGCTCTCAAGAGCAACTCTCTGGAGTCCAGGATCAGGATGCTGAATTCTTTCTACATATAACTCCAACTGCTGCTTCAAAGCCAAATCCTCTTCCGACTATGTATGCCAAAAAAAAAAAACGCACCTACGTTAAAAAAAAATCGACAGAGATAACTAAACCCTAATCTCCGCAGAGCGACTCACCAGATCCTCCTCCTTCTTCTCATCTTTCTTCTTGGGATCCTTGGGCGGAGGCTTCGTCTGGGAGGCTCCGGCGCCGCATTTCAGATCCGACATTTCGATTAGGGCACTCGATTCTCTGGCTTTTCTTGGGTACTTTCGTCGGAGGGGTTTGAAGAAATAACAGAAAAGAAGAGGGAACGTTGCAACTATTATAGGATACTTTTAAATGAATTTTTCCCAAGCAATCGACAATCCATTTTTTCTGGGCCTCCGTTTTAAGTTTCCTCCAAACTAGATA
>JBBYHL010014694.1:0-11597 GCA_038381835.1 Adansonia madagascariensis
ATGGAAGAAAAGCTTTTCTCATGAAACCAATGCATCATTGTCATTTATCCCAATGAGAAGAATGTGTTTGTAGTGCCTAATCACAAAAAGAAAGGAGATTATTACTGTATCGAAGTTTATCTCAATCGAAGGATGAACTTCGATTCTAATGAAAATGGTGGAAAGAAAAGCTTTTCTTATGAAACAAAAGCATCATTGTCATCTACCCCAGCGAGGAGAATGTGTTTATGGTACCTAATAGTGAAAAAAAAAAGAGATCATTATGTGTATCCATGATTGTCCCTATTAATGAATGAAAATTGATTCTAAGGAAAATGGTTGGAAGAAAAGCTTATCCTAGGAGACCAATGCATCATTATCATTTATCCCGATGAGGAAAATGTGTTTATAGTGCCTAATCACAAAAAGAAAAGAGATTATTACGTGCATTGAAGTTTGTCACAATTGAAGGATGAACTTCGATTCTAAGGAAAATGGTGGAAAAAAAAGGCTTTTCTTATGAAACCAAAGCATCGTTGTCATTTATAGCAATGAGGAGAATGTGTTTATGGTGCCAATCAAGAATAAAAAGGAGATTATTATGTGTATCCATGTTTGTCCCTATTAATGAATGAACATTATTTTTAAGGAAAACGGTAGGAAAAAAAACTTTTCTTAGGAAACCAATGCATCATCCCCATTTATCTCAATAAGGAGAATATGTTTATGGTGCCCAATCATGAAAAGAAAGGAGATCATTACGTGTATCCATGTTTTTCCTTATTAACAAACAAACACTGATTCTAATGAAAATGGATGGAAGAAAAGCTTTTCTCATGAAACCAATGCATCATTGTCATTTATCCCAATGAGAAGAATGTGTTTGTAGTGCCTAATCACAAAAAGAAAGGAGATTATTACTGTATCGAAGTTTATCTCAATCGAAGGATGAACTTCGATTCTAATGAAAATGGTGGAAATAAAAGCTTTTCTTATGAAACAAAAGCATCATTGTCATCTACCCCAATGAGGAGAATGTGTTTATGGTACCCAATAGTGAAAAGAAAGGAGATCATTACGTGTATCCATGATTGTCCTTATTAATGAATAAACATTGATTCTAAGGAAAATGGTTGGAAGAAAAGCTGTTCCTAAGAGACCACTGCATCATTATCATTTATCCCGGTAAGGAAAATGTGTTTACGGTGCCCAATCATGAAAATGAAAGAGATTATTACATGCATTGAAGTTTGTCACAATTAAAGGATGAACTTCGATTCTATGGAAAATGGCAAGAAAAAAAGCTTTTCTTATGAAACCAAAGCATCATTGTCATTTATCGCAACGAGAAGAATGTGTTTATGGTGCCAATCAAGAATAAAAAGGAGATTATTATGTGTATCCATGTTTATCCCTATTAATGAACGAACATTGTTTTTAAGGAAAACGGTAGGAAAAAAAGCTTTTCTTAGGAAACCAATGCATCATTGTCATTTATCTCAGTAAAGAGAATGTGTTTATGGTGCCCAATCATGAAAAGAAAGGAGATCATTACGTGTATCCATGTTTTTCCTCATTAACAAATTAATACTGATTCTAATGAAAATGGATGGAAGAAAAGCTTTTCTCATGAAACCAATGCATCATTGTCATTTATCCCAATGAGAAGAATGTGTTTGTAGTGCCCAATCACAAAAAGAAAAGAGATTATTACTGTATCAAAGTTTATCTCAATCAAAGGATGAACTTCGATTCTAATGAAAATAGTGGAAAGAAAAGCTTTTCTTATGAAACCAAAGTATCATTTTCATTTATCCCAATAAGAAAAATGTGTTTATGGTGCCCAATCAAGAATAAAAAAGTGATTATTATGTGTATCTATGTTTGTCCCCATTAAAGAATGAATATTAATTCTAAAGAAATTGTTGGAAGAAAATTTTTTTTATGAAACCAATGCATCATTATCATTTATCCCAATAAGGAGAGTGTGTTTATGGAGCCCAATCATGAATAAAATGGTGGTTATAATGTTATCGCAAAGTACCCTAAGGGTGGATCCTTGCGGATCTATTGGTGCGTATGACTTAAAATATTTTCCTAACTTAGAAATATCTTCTTGACTAAGACTTTTGTTTCATAATGTGATGAGAACGGGAATGTATGGATTCTTAACTTATGATACAGTGAAGGGGACCATAAGATGAATCGCTTATCTTATTGGTCTCGAATGACAATGACGACATAGCCAACGCATGGAGTCACTATGGATATTTAGGGCTAGGCATGACCGAAGCATATTAAAACCTATGTTTTGAGTTACGAAACTTAAAACATCAATGCCGTGGTCTACGTAGTACAAAGATTCAATGTTGGGTTTGGGAGTTGGTTACGCACATGAGGTATGAACCTCTTCATGACACTTAAAATCGATACCTTACTAGTTATGTCTTATCTCAATATCGATTCTTTCGATCTTAACTCATCACTATTCGATATAACCCCCTTTTAATGCATGAATTTTATAGAAATACAAATCTAGTTTTTGATGAAAAGATTTCATCTCATATATGCCCCGAAGAGATGGGGAATACAAGATTTTCAATAAAATGACCTCTTGATTTTACTTTGAAAATGGAATGTTCCACTTTAAGCACTGGAGACATACCCACATGACATATTACCTTTAATTTTATTTGAAATGATTTGAAAAAATAAATGCAAATAATCATCACAAAGAAATCACGTTAGTAAGGCAACAAATGAAGTAACATAACATAGATCATTTAATACAATGATAAAGAAAAGGAATGGACTATTAGAATTTATCTTGCAATTAGCATCGATTATTTGGGAATAATTGAATCGACAATTTTCAAGATGCATCTGGGTTTTTTGATTGACCAAGATTTGTTTGACACATTAATGGAAGTATGGAAAGGAGGAAAAAATTAATTGTAGTTGAAAGACAGGGTTAGAGTATCCCCATGGACGGTAAATAATTTTGATGAAGGAGGATTTTTAAATCTTGACAATTTTGAAAAGCAAGGTTGGAGTATCCCCTCGAAAGGTCGGGGTTGGAGTATCCCTAAAAGTGACACGTTTAACACTCTTTAGAGAAGTCGAGTTGGAAAACTAAAGTTGAAAAAAAAAACTTTGTGATTTTGAAAATGTGTAAGTGTTTTGACAACTTTTGGCAAAAACAATTATCTTGAATGAAGATGGTAAAGATGTAAAATATGTTTGTGCCTTGATATGAGCCTATGAGAGGTCAAAGCATGTTCTCGAGGCTGATCGAGGTGCTATGATGACATTCGAATGTCTTGAGATGAGACTCGAGAAAACACCTCAATTTTGACCATAACATAAAATAGGGGACAACATCATACCATCCCGCTTCTCGAATTTATTCTAAATTGGTTTGAAGGCTTTTAGAGAGTTAGCAAGATACTACTGGAAATGTAACGTGATGGGGGTCAATCTAAAAAATACTCCCAACATCTTAAAAGTCACTTTCCAAGGGAATAAATTTTCAAGTTTGGATTAATTTTGCTACTAGTAGAGCATACGAGGGATAAGGTGTGTCAAAATTTGAAAAATCATTTCGAGCTCATTTGGTATTGAAAAATTACAAATAATACCTTTGCAGAAAGGGAATTTCATGAACATTTTAGAAAAAATGTTGGATAGATTTAGAGAAATTGTTTAGTAGGTCTAAAGGGCCTGCCATAATATACATTATTAACTCTAAGGATTCCAGATAGTCTAGGTTTGAAAAATCATAACTCTTTCATTCAGACTGATCTAGTGGTGAACAAGACCTCATTTTAAAGATAATTTGACAGACTTTCAGAGGAAAATATAAAAAAAATCATGAAAAACCATTTAGGATTTTAATCTGATTTTTTAATTTGCAATAGTTGTGCTACCAGCAGCGAACAAAGCAAGTAGAGGCATATTTTTATTTTTCCTTATGTTCTCGACTCCAAACTTGAGTCATCGACATTTGAACATCCATGACTGAAGGGAAAGAGTGGTATGAGTGTCACGAACTCATTTGCCTAGCCCCGGAGTATTTTGGATGATGAAATAGCCTGTTGATCAAACCACTCAAGGTTTTGACTAAAAAACAAGGCACGAACATTTTAGGAACAAGTGTAAGGCCATTTTCATTGCAAAATCAAAAGATTTGAGCTCGTTTAACCAAGATTCTAGATCTGGCAAACTTAATTTTCCTTAAAAGATTTTGCTAACTTTAAAGAAAATGCCAAGTTCATGCTTGGCTTGGGGATGTTTCGAAAATTAGTTTTTGACAGCCATCAAACATGCATTTTGACAAGGGGAAGACAGCAAACATACAAGGGGATGACACATAACATGAATAGGGATGCTAACTTTACCAATGGTCTACACAAAGAAAGTGTTATGGATGCTGAAAATGACAATGATTCATGCAAGCTAGTGCATAAATGTGCTTGAAATGTGTTAGGCTAATGATTCATACATGGATTAAGGATAACAAGATGCCTCGATATGGCGTAAAATGTGTGAGCAAGAGCTATCAAAATAATGAAGATGAAATGAGGCATTTTGCACTTCAAATGGGCATTAAGGCATCTAAGTCTTAAACTAACACAACCAAAAGCCATAATAATGTATGATAATCCTAGCGACAATAATGCATGATAATCCTAAGAGGGTGATGGAAACATGGAGAGCTCACTAAAATGATGAAGATGCTAAAAATAGAAAATGAAAGTGATAAAGTAAGAAGTTATACCAACAAAACTTTAATTTTTGGCCAAATAGTTAGAGCAGCAGAGGTGGCTTAAATTTTTCCCTTTTCCTTGTTCTTAATAAGCAAGAAAAAGAGAAAAATAATGAGGTTTGGGTTCTGGTATGGATGAGGGTGATTCTTAGAATGTGTAATGGTTGGGAATGAGTGTTTTAGGGCTATTTTTGGGTGGTGAGTGAAGAGCTACGGGATTCTAGTTTTCTTGGTGTAGGGATGTGTTTTAGAAGCTATAAATGAGCTGGAATCTAACCTTTTTTAGCTGAGATATAAATGGCCTATTTATACTAGCATTTTGGAGCCAAATTAGAGGTGTTTTTGGTCATTTCTTAAAGGGGACAAAGTGATGTCAGCTTGGTGGCTATAAAGTGGCTGTAGGGAGCAACTTGCTGCCAATGTGATGGGCATAGGGTGGTTGGTTTAAATGCTGAAATGATTTTCCAGCAAATAGAGTGGCTGATGGTGATATTGTTCAACAAACTAGAAAGGAGTAGGGTGATCATGTGACATTGACCCTTTTGATCTAATTTAGACTTTAAAAAAATGTTTTGATTAATTTAAAAGTCTAAATTTGTAATTTGATATGGGTTTTGATCTTTTCTGATGCAAAAAAACGAGTTAAAATTGAGTTTTGGATCAATGGTGTATGAGTCAAATATACTTGGACTGTGGAAAATGGCCAGTATGTATCGATACATTGCAGAATGTGTCGATACATTTGGTCCAAAAACCTTAAGTGTATCGATACAATGAACACTACATTGATACTATGAACCATTATATTGATACATGATGATATGTATCGATATATTTCTTTACAAAATGCATGTTTTGGTCTTGGCATGGTCTACTATCAATACATGAGCTCCTGTATCGATACATAAGCTTATGTATCGATACATTTACATGTTGTCGATACATTTACATGTTATATCGTTACAAATGGGGACATTTCAAATTTTTGGCACATTAGAGCATTGTATCAATAAATGGGAACCATGTATCGATACATTCAAGCAAAATTGTAAATTTTCTTATAACTTTTATCCTCGGACACCTTAAACTACATCATTTGATGCCATATCTTTGCATTTACCTTTGATATGATCCATTGGCTTTCTTGACCTCCTAAAAATCACTTGGCGATTATTGCCCCTTCTTACATCCATGCCCTAAATTGTTAAAAATTAGCTCGAACAAAATAAGGTATCTACAGCTGCCCTTTTTTGACCATTGTTGAGAATAGGAACAAGGAAAAGATAAATAAACACTATTTTGTCCAGCGTGGATTGACACTTCTAGAACACCTGCAAAGAAATAAATTGTAGTTAACTTTAATGTGACAAGTGTAGTGTATTAGCAGTGATCTTGATAGAGGTTTAAGTGAATTTTGTAGTTGCCTCCCTACTAAGGTGTTAGGTTTTCTATGGTTTAACCCCCTTAGGCAGGTGCAGAGTAACGTAGATTTTTTATGTGGGTGCCACCAGCTTGTGTGGACTTTGATTCGAGTACCCCCAGCTTGTACAGGCTTTAACTTAAACTTGGGTGCCACCAACTTATGTGGGCTTTGATTTGAGTGCCGCAAGCTTGTACGAGCTTTGACTTAAACTTGGGTGCCACCAGCTTATGTGGGATTTAACTCAGACTTAGGTGCCACCAGTTTATTTGGGCTTTGAAAAGGTGCCACTAACTTGTGGGCTTTTAGAAAGGGTACCATTGACTTGTGGGCATTGAAAAGGTGCCACTGACTTATGGGCTTTGAAAATGATGCCACTGACTTGTGGGCTTTTAGAAAGGTGCTACTAACTTGTGGGCTTTAAAAAAGATGCCATTAACTTGTATGGGCTTTTAAAAGGGTGCCACTAAATTATGGGCTTTTGGAAAGGTGCCACTGATTTATGGGCTTTAAAAAGGTGCCACTAACTTGTGGACTTTGAAATAGGTGCGACTAACTTATGGGCTTTTAGAAAGGTGCCACTAATTTGTGGGCTTTGAAAAGGTGCTAACAATGTTTTTGACAAAACTTTTAATACAAGTTTTTCTTAACGAAGGTTTATGACAAAATTTCCCAATGAAAGGGTTTTGACACTAGTTCTTAACAAAATGCTTAACAAAGCTTCTGACGGATATTCTCGACAAAAGTTTTTTATGATAGTTTCTAGAAAACAATTTCTTGACACTGGCCCTTTGACAGTAGTTTCTTGGTCAAAAGGGTTTTGACATGAGGCTATGAGGTGAAAAGAACCTTGCCTGAATGACATTTGATTTGCAAAGCTTAGAGTACTTACCAAGAATTCCTTGGAGGTTCAGTAAACCTGACCTGGAGTGATATTGTAAAAATGATGATGTATGATGGTAATGTGAATGCATATGTGTAATACTATCATGATTGCATGATATGAAGTTTAATACAAGAGATAGCCATAGTTCTCCTTATACGTCATTCAAGCTCTCAAAGGGATGGCGATTTGTCTTTGATGCGACTATAGATGAAAATTTTCCTAATCCCGTTAGGGCTTGTAGGTTATCCCAACTCCATTGAGGATATGACCATAAATTTACTCTTAAGAATTTGGTTTGTAGTGTTTCCCGATTTGAGAGGCTTAATCACTTTTCTTGCCAATTGGAAGGCATTGTCAATAATTTAGAGACTATTCGACTGATTAGGTTGATGTCTCTAGTTTTGATAGGATTTTGATAAAACACATGGGTCAATTTTTGGTTAGCCTAAAATGGTTTTTCTTTTTGAAATATGGCTTATGAAAGCAAGAAATAGTTTGGTGTATGGTCATGTGGAGTGGGTGTTTGGATGCGAAAAGTGCATGATCTTGATGATTACGGCGTGAATAGAGTTCCCTGTGCTTTTTTTTCCTTTCAATGTAATATCGAGATGTCTTGATGCATATTTTAGTTGATTATCAAACATTATCAACTAAATGACAAGTGCAATGTGAATTGTACAAGGGTTAAAAGAAACAAGGCAATATTTATTCATGACAACAAAGAGATACAACTTGGTATACTATTTGACAAACAAGTGATTCGGTGGCAAGAAGTATGATCTTTGGGCAGAAGATGCCTTTAACAATCATGACATGGATGTTCCTGAAGTGTTTTTCAAGATCTTTCTCGAACAATAAATGCGACTAATATGAGCTAATCTTTGAAAGATCTCTAGGATTACTTTGCATTGTCCTGTAGGTACTCTCAGTTTATGCTCCATCAAAATTGATCTTCTTAAGTTGCCCTTACGAGTTTTTCAACTATAGTCGGGTTGGCTACCTAGATGCCCTTTTCGAATTTTCAATGAACCTTTTTTTGTTTTCTCTATTTTTTATTTTTATTATTTTTGTTATTTTTGTTATTTTGTTTTTTTTTTGCTCTTTTGTTTGTTGCTTATTTTTTTGTTGTTTGTTTTTTTGTGCTTCTTTTTAAGGATGCCTTTTCAGGTTTTTGTACTTTACGTGTAATATTTCTTGACAAAATCTGAGTTGATTAGGTTAGGCAAGACATTACCGTCCATTTCTGACAAGATTACAATCCCTCCAGAGAAGGCTTGCTTCATGACATACGGTTCTTCCTAATTAAGGGTCCACTTACCCCGTGCATCTTTATGAATTGGGAGGATCTTCTTCAATATCAATTCACCTGGGTGAAATTGTTGTGGATGCATCTTTTTGTCATGGGCTCGGATCATAAGTCTTTGATACATTTGACCATGGTAGATGGCCTTCATGCATTTTTCCTCGATGAGGTTGAGCTGGTCGTATCGGTTCTTGACCCATTCAGCTTCCTCTAGTTTGGTTTCCATCAAGACTCTGAGAGAAGGGATCTCTACTTCGATAGGCAATATAGCTTCCATCTTATAGACAAGAGAAAATAAGGTAGCACCCATGAAAGTGCAAACTAAGGTTCGATAGGCATGAAATGCAGAGAATAGCTTCTCAAGCCAGTCTTTGTAAATCTTGGCCATTTTTTTAACTATTCTTTTAATGTTTTTGTTAGCTGCCTCGACTACCCCATTTATTTTTAGGCGATAAGGAATGAAATTATGATGCTAGATCTTGAACTGTGAATAGACCACTTGCATCATTTTATTGTTTAAATTGCTTGCATTGTCTGTGATGATTTGGTTTAGGAGGCCATATCTACAGATGATGCCCCGCTTGAAAAACTTACAGACAGTTGCTCTAGTGACATTAGCATAAGAGGTAGCCTTCACCCATTTGGTGAAATAGTCAATCGCTACCAAGATAAAATGATGTCCATTGGAAGCTTTAAGGGTGATTAGCCTGATAACGTCCATGCCCCACGTAGAGAAAGGCCATGGGGCCATCATGATGTGAAGTGGCACTGAAGGGACATTGATCTTGTTTGTATAGATTTGACACTTTGGCATTTTTGGGCATAATTGATGCTATCTCTCTTGAGGGTCAACCATTAATAACCTTCTTTCATGATTTGCTTCGCCATCCGATGTCCATTAGCATGTGTGCCATAAATCCCATCATGAGCTTCTTCTAGAATCTTTTTGGCTTCAGAAGTGTCAATGCATCTGAGCAATACTTGATCGTGACTCCTTTTATATAAGATTTTTCCATCAAGAACAAATCCCATAGCTAGCCTTCTGATAGTCCTTTTATCAATCTCGGTTACATATTTGGGATATTGCTGATCCTTGATGTAATGAAGGATGTCATCGTACCACGGTAGGTTACCCTTCTCTTTTTTGACACTATGACAATGAGCTAGAGTTATGTAGATGCTCATCTAGATGGGAGCAACATTTGACTCTTGGTTGACTTTAAACATGGATGACAAGGTAGCCAAAGCATCAGCTATTTGGTTATCTTCTTGAGGTAAGTGTCAAAAATTAATATCATCAAATTCTTTCTTGAGCTCTACTATCAGCTTCCCATACTGCATCAGTTTAGCATTGCGAGTTTGCCATTCCCTTTTCAATTGGTAGATGACTAGGGCCGAATCACCGAACACCTATAATATCTTGACATTCCTTTCAATGGCTACTTAAAGCCCCATGACACAAGCTTCATATTCTGTGATATTATTCGTGCAGTCAAAATTTAGCCTTGCTGTGAATAGATAATGACTCCTATAAGGTGACATTAATATTGCCTTAATTTCATGTCCTAGAGCATTTGATGCTCCATCAAAATACATCTTCCAGGATTGATCTTGGTTGGAGGCATATTCATCTTCAAAAAGGCATATTAGATCTTCATCTAGGAAGTTAAAATTTAAGGGTTCATAGTCATTTACCGATCGACTTACCAAAACATCAGCTATCACACTGCCCTTGATGGCCTTTTGATTGACAAAGGAAATTTCATATTCAAAAAGCATGACTTGCCATCTAGCTAGCCTTCCTGATAGTATAGGGACTTCGCATAGATACTTGATAGGATCAAGCCTTGCAATCAACCATATGGTGTGATAGAGCATGTACTGCTTGAGTCTCTTGGCTGTCCACACTAAAGTACAGCATAACTTCATGATAGCGAAGTAATTGCGCTCATATTCTATGAACTTTTTGCTTAAGTAGTAGATTGCTTGTTCCTTCCTTCCTGATTCATCATGTTGCCCTAATACATAATCTATATATTTGTCAAAGACTGCAAAGTAAAGGATTAAAGATCAACTAGGCACTGGTGGTACCAAAACTGCTGAGCTTGACATATAATGTTTGACTTTATCAAAGGCTTCTTGACATGCCTCATTCTACTCTTCCGAATTTTGTTTGCAAAGGAGCCAAGAGATGGGGTTGCATTTGTCAGTAAGTTGGGATATGAATCTAGCAATGTAGTTCAGTCTCCCCAAAAAGCTTCTTACTTCATTTTGGGTTTGAGGTGGTGGTATATCTTAGTGCCTTTTACTTTGTCTCGGTCAACTTCAATCCCTTTTTCGCTAACTATAAAGCTTAGAAGCTTACATGAAGTGACTCCAAAGGTACACTTGCTAGGATTCAATTTAAGTTAAAAGTTTCATAGCCGTTCAAAAAGTTTCTGAAGGTCTGTGACATGCTCATCCTCTTTCGTTGACTTGGCAATCATGTCGTCAGTGTAGACCTTAATTTCTTTGTGCATCATGTCATGGAATAAGGCTACGTTGATAAGTTACCCCAGCATTTTTGAGTTCGAAGGGCATGACATTATAGCAAAATATCCCCCACATGGTTATGAAAGTTGTTTTCTCCATGCCTTCGATGTTATCTTGATCTCGTTATAGCCTGAGAATCCATCCATGGAGGAGAAAAGAGAATTCTTGTCCGTGTTTATGGCAACCTAACTCGGAGTGGATCCTCGTGGATCTATGGGTACGTATGACTTAAAATATTTTCCTGACTTAGAAATGTCTTCTTGACTGAGACTATTTTTTGGCGATGTGATGAGAATGAGAAAGTATGTATTCTCGACTTATGACACAGTGAGGGGGGGACAATAAAATGAATCGCTCATCTTATTGGTCTCGGATGACCATCACAAAATGGCCAACGCTAGAGTTACCACCGATCATTTTGGGCTATGCACAATCGGATGCCTATTGAAACCTACGTTTTGAGTTACGAAACTTAAAACATTGATCCTGTGGTCTACGTAATGCAAAGATTCTTCATTTGGGTTCGAGAGTTGGTTACGCACGATGACATATGAACCTCTTCACAACTCCCGAAATCAGTATTGTACTAGCTATGTCTTATCTTAGTTTCGATTATTTCGATCTTATCTTGTCATTATTTTGATATAACCTTCTTTTAATGCATGAATCTTATAGAAATACAAATCCAGGTTTTGATGAAAAAGATTTAATC
>JBBYHL010014704.1:0-11596 GCA_038381835.1 Adansonia madagascariensis
TTTGCATACCTAATTAATGGTGGGGGCGAATAAAACCTTAAAGAAAGTGGCATTGCTACATGCCTTGAAGCCTTCATCAATTTCTCGTGTTTTCGGCTTCCCACATACTAACATTGTCATTATGTCAAATTGACTAAGGTGCAGCAATTGTGTGGAAGTTGCTCCACTCAATATTTCAATTGATTTTCCAAAAACCATTACTCCATTCGTGCAGTGCTATCTTCAATGAGCAATTGTACTTTACATTTAAAAAGAAAAAGATCACTTAATTCAAAATTTTTTCCCTAGAAGTAATCGAAATTATATAAGATGGAGTATTAACTTACAATAATAGTGGAGTTCTTTCACCATGCTCCATGCACCATAATTTCTCCGCACAAAATTGAACAGGGTTCAAACATTCATTGCAAGCATTATAGAACCATCCATTGGTTAGATCAACATCAACTATTGTCGCTCTTAATTTGAAAATAGTATTCTGATATAAAGAGTTGATTTATGTAGATAAAATTAGCAAATATGTACTGCAAAGTGTTGAATAAGAATATGAATATAAGAAGATTTCTAGTGCAACAAAAAAATCCACATTGTATAATTAGCGATGAAATTACTAATGGATTAGTAATTGTTATGCTCACTCGTGTCATGGTTGGGTCTGCATCAAGCAATTCTGCAACTGTTGCAGTGAGGCTTAGCCTTTGTTATGCAATCATTTGTTATCATTCTGCTGCTGTGGTAAAACTTGTACCTCAATTGGGTTATCTTCAAACCTAATTTCAGATAGAGAATTTTTTATCAGTTATAATCACTCAAAAGTTCATGTAACATAATCATAACGTGGATTATTACCAATATTAAAATATATATTAGTCCATGCTAAATGTACGAAGCTTTCAGGTGATATGAAATCATTGATGAAATTGTTGAATCAAGAAATAGAAGTTAGAATATTTAAATTAAAAAATGCATGAGCAAAAATGCATGTAGAAGTATTTAAATCATACGAATTATTAAAAATGGGCTGTGATTTATGCAAATGCCTTACTACCCAATGGGAAGATGACATTTGGCAAACAATTTAGAAAAATGCACGAACAGTATTTGGCACATAATGAAAGTTAAATTATTGGTTTTTTAAGCTTCCTGTGCCTTCAGCTGTGTTGTTCCGGGAATGTCTAAGTCAAGATAAACTTTAGTTGTTGAATTTGAGGATAGATATAGTTGACCTATAAGCATGAATATAGAAAAAATAAAAGTTAAATATCCGGCGATGAATTCAAGAAATATGTACATTTGTTAAATATCCAACAAAAAATAAGGAAATAAAATTGTAAGCAAATGTAAAATTTATAGAAAACTGACCCATGTATTTTTGACCATAAATCTTGCGCAAATGAAAACACGATTGGTCATTCCATTAAGCAAGTGTTCTTTAATTGCACTTGTCATGTCACTATACAGAACCACTTTGAGAGGATCAACTCTGATTCAAATTGTTGGTGAATAAAAGGAATTAGTTGAATAAAAAAATTATGTTATGTTTTCTGAATAATATGCGAGGCATGGGTTTAGAGTGTACCTTGCATTTTGTATATAAATATCTCGCTTTAGCAAATCTTCAGTTCTATTGTTCAACCTGATCCTTGTAACGAGTGCGATTGATGCCAGGATTCCAATAACATCTGTATAAAGAAGTGAATCAAGTTAATCCATCATTAATGTAAGCAATAATAATAAAAAAAAAAGGAAAATAAATTAGGCATACCTGTAAAGTATTTATCATGCTTGATTCTTTGATCCTAAATGTAATAGAGGATGAAGTTAAAATAGTATCAAGGGTATGAAGCTGTGTCTTCATATAGTTCTTCAATTTGACTTGCTCTGGTAAGGCATATGTTGTATTTTCCAGGGACTGCATTGTAATTATACTTACATTTCTTCATTTGGAATCTACTCATTGAATAGAGACAACCTGCTTTTAATAGAGAGGCAAACCATAGAGCACCAGAACTTCTTCTGTAAAAGTGCATCGTATTTCTTTGGAAAAAAAGATTTTTAAAGTAGATGAAATGTGATTCAAATTTTGTTACCAATGACTGATAACTTTGATGGTTATCATGTAATTTACTTTTAAACAATGAAAATTTACCTGCACATCAGTGCCCACAAATTCAAAGCTTAATAACTTGTTTGGTTCAGCAGGGTTGAAAGTTTCTTATAATCTTGCTATTCTGACTTTGATTTTCTTGGGTTGTTTCTTGGGGTCAAATTCATTTAAAAACTGATAACTCATGCTTCCTCACCTAGCAATTTATAAAGCATTAATTAAATCGTGAAATAATAAAAAAAAAACTTATTTGGAATATCAAAATGTTATAATAAATAAGAATAGTTCTTAACAAAGGATTGCAATGTGATTTATTATAGGCATTGTATAATTGAATATATATCAATCATTTTAAAAATAGCAATTGTAGCCAAAGCATATCCGAAAAAAAAAAGTAAACATAAATAAGTAAATTAATGAAACAATTATTTGATGAAGTATTTAAAAAAAGAAAAAAAAAAAAGTAGCGTGTAGATTGCAAGACCTCTGAATCTAGACATACGTGAAGTTAACTGTGAAAAAATAGATTTTGTTACATATATACAGCAATAAGAAGAACAAAAGAATTAATTAGCTTAAAACAAAGAATGAATTCATCGAGGATATAAACAATATAAGAAATAAATGTATAAATCAATTTTAATGTTAACAGTGATAACAACAATAATAAACATACCTAAATCATGAAAGATTTCCTTGTAGACTATATTTTTTGTTTCATCTTTATGTCCTTTGTCTTCATTTTGAATAAGGACCTTTAAGCCCTTTCTCGATGTTACTTTTGAAAGAGCTACATACATTTGGCCATGTGTGAAAACAGGCTTAGTTAAGAAAAGACCAAAAATGTCAAAAGTGTTTAACCTTAACTTTGTCGATTGTCATTCCGTAACAGAGTCTTACAGGGAATTGTTTTCTATTTAGCAACTGTGAAGATAATCGTAGGAATAAAGACTTTATCATCAGCATGAGTACCAAATATGATTCTGCCTTCAATGACATTTGAAGCTAATTGAGTGACTAATATACCATTACATAGTTCAGAATTTTATTTATATTTTTTAGAAGCATGATAATAGCACCAATTTTCAGATTTAATTCATGGTTGTGAACACTTTGAAACATCAATGAATTCAAGAATTCAATACGGTAAAGTAAATCTTGATCAATCATTTGGTCTGAACCTTTCAAAATGTAATCACTACTCAAATAAGTTTTCATACTCTTGGAAGCAGGTCTAACACGTAAGTATTAATTGCATCTACACTATCATTGTAAGGCGTAACAATTGCCCTTTGTTTTAAGTAAAGAGAATCCAAGTAATTATGCTGGAAATTATCGTAAACTGCTGAAACTATTGAACTTATTGGATTATCACTACATACAACTAATAAATCTTGTGGAATTTTTATCCATGTGGCTTCATCCTCATTTTCATGACTTACGCTTTCCATTTTCAAATCTCCTATATCTAGACTTGGTAATTCGTGTTTTCGTATCATATTCGTATATTTTATCTTATTATAATCGTGATTAAGATTTTTTACATTTATATCAATTTTGATACATTTATATTTAATTAGATAGATTTTGAGAATATATTTGTGTTGTGTCATATCGTGCCGTGTTTTTTGCTTTATGCGTGTAATATTCATGTCATAATGTCAAATATTACCAGGTCTAATCCAACAACCATTCAGCAAATTTTGAGATCTCAATCCTGTCTTCTTCATTTAGATTTTCCCTATGAAGTCTCATGTTGGTTTTCAGACGAAATACTTAGCAATCTGCCTAAAGGTTAAATTGGTTTATGGAAGTGAAAATGTCAATCTTGGTTCCAAATTGTACCACAAGACACTGGTCTAACATCTCCTCCTAAAACAATTGTTTTGCCTTAAAAGGGTTTGTCTACAGGTTCACAACTATTTTATGTCAGCACATTTCTCAGTGATTGTCTAAAGCCTCGAAACAATTTTTATACACCATAGGAGCTTCATCCCAGAGTATTAAACTTGTATTTTGAATTAATCATGCAAGTAGGGTTCCTTGTTTGATTTGACAATTGGAGCATTCATTAATATTTAAAGGAATCTTGATTCAAGAGTGGGCCGTTCTACCACCGAAAGCAATAAAGAAGCAATTCCAGAAAAGCAACGGCTAGGACTATTATACCCATTGATCTGTTAGCTGAAATTAAGGTATTCCATAAATATGTTCTGCCAGTTCCTCCATGACCATATATGAAATACATTTCTCTTTTCTTGCCATCAACAAATTGCTTGACAGATCGATAGATGTCCAACTGGTCTTCATTCAATGTTGACAACAGTTGTAAATGTTGTTGCTTAAGTTCCAATGAATTGTAACTTAATTCTTCATGTATTAATCTATCGTTTGCTGTCTACAAACTTCTTTCAGTTGGCATAGGCAGCTTATGGTCTAACAAAGAACTACAATTCTTGTTGAAGAGGTGCTCCAAAACAATCAAAACATAATTTTTAAGATCATTTTTTGGAGTAGAATACTCAAGTGAACCAAATGCAACCCTTAGTTTGTATTCAATATCTTCAACCATGATTTTCCAATTTTTCTCCCAAAGGCTAATTGCTTCCCCAACTCGACAAAACATAATAATAGTGACAAAAAAGCTGTCTCAATTCTTCACTTGATGCCCAATGTGAGGCTTGGAACAACGCATCATTCCATTCTTGATCATCGCCTAATAGACCTAATTCATGACATGCATTTTGAAATGTAGGGTAAATGATCCCTCCAATTATCTTCATTTGTTCTTAATTTTTTGGTTCTCCAATGATTCAATAAGATTCTCAAGAAGTACAATTCCCCAGAAGCATGATGGACATATATGATTCTACTAATGGATTTTCCTTGTTTCCTTTGCTGCAATTCTTTTATCTTATTGTTCCATACCCACCTTGTAGGAAAATCTGCATATAAAAATTGTCTAGCTTCTGCATGAATTTCATTATCCATTGAGTAAACATTGTTTTCTCTATGTATGGTCTTTGAAGTACTCGAGATAGATCCTCTTTATCATTGAAATACAAATTTTGTTCGTTGAACAAATGTACTAATAATCTTTGTACTACTGGTTCTTGATGATGGATTCCAAAAGCAAATAATCTCCAACAAGCTTCACATGCCGAAAGATGTCTACAATCAAGATACATTCATCAGTGGTATTATCCCTTTGCTGCTCAACTCCATTTTCATTTGATCTAGCACTTTCTAACAATGCTTTAGATCTATCTGGTCCTTTATTTATGTACTTGAATAAGTATTTGATGGTTCTAGATTTGCTACATATTTCGACACTAACATGAGCTTGATACTTCACAACCAAATCTACATTGTGCGGAACCATAAGTCTGTTATCCAACTCTATTTCATTTTTGAATGCAACATTTTGCTTGATCATTGTTTCCCTTCTCCTATACATTGTTAGTACATGGGGAACCGAAAACACGAAAAATTAACGAAGGCTTCAAGGTGTGTACCAATGCCACTCTCTTTACAGTTTTATTCGCCCCCACCATTAATAAGGTATGCAAAAGGGTTACCGGCGTATAAACCTTGAGGATACAATGAAACCCTACGATTGACGGCATTTTCCATTAACGACATCAATCCACTATGCGCTAAGCAGTATGTGACAAAACTACCAAAATTTTATTTTGTAGTTTTCTATCTATTTTTCTCTCTATGTCTTTCAAATGAGAGGGGTTCTATTTATAGGCAAAGGAATGCCTCTTCATATGGACATAACTTTTCTTAATACATGTCCATTTAGATAGTCACACCACTTGGTAAATAACCAAGAGACATCACTCTTAATTAAATAATTAAAATACATTACTTTGAAGACATAACTTTTCATTATTTTGAAAATGTTCCAACATACACTAGAATTCTATCTTCATTTACAGTAGTTTTATATTGAAATTTCTTTGGGAAAAAATTGGAACAATGACCTTTTAGCAAACACGGTGCTAATGGATATGTATTGCTACTTCATGAATCATAAAATCTATTACAGCTTGGTATGCTATTGGATCTATCATTTTATTTGGTATTTCAGCCGATATAATCCTATCAACCTCACTGGGAAGAGAACATTTATCTTTGGGGTGCAACCAAAGTGGAATGTAAACGTTTGGAAGTTCAAGTTTTTGAAATTCAGTAGTATAAGTGACTAAAAAAAAAGGAAAAACATAACCATTAATCAATTGAGAATTCAGGTAAAATAAAAGTACAGTCAAATTCAATAGGCTATGAAAAAAAAATTCTGACCTGCTGCAACGCGAACAAAATAATTGTCTTTTGTTAATTGGTCCGTAAAATACCATAATTTAATTTTAATTACTATTGACACAGTAGCTGGTTTATCTTCAGGTCATTGGCTGAGAATTAATGATAATGCTTCTTGAATTTTTGACCATCTAGCATTGCAAGTAAATGTTATAGATAGATTTGGGTATCCATAGAATTTAAAAATGGCCATTGCTTCTTGATAATTTTGAAATAAGTATCGAAGATCGGTTATGAAACTCGCTGGAAGAATTATTCTTTTCCCCACAGAATTACCCTCAAGGTCACCTCTTGCCACAAAATCTTTTACATCTCTCAACATTTCAAATTGAATGCCTTTTTTATTACCCTTAACGAATTGCAGTCTCATTTCTTCTACACTTGCATATGCATCCACTATAAATTGATGGGACAATCTACCGCCTCTTAATAAAGTATTACCACAATCCATTCTTTGTTGAATGATATAGGCATAATATTCATGCATTGTCACAATTTTAAGCTTGCCTCTCTCCTTTTTAGGTGAATTAACATACTTAATTTGAATATTATATCCATCTTAACCGTAAGGAAATAACAGAGGATATTGCATTGCCATAAAATATGGATGCAAATCACTAATTCTTTTCAATCCTTCAGTTCTATGATCAACAATAATATTCCTTTGTCCGTTGTATTCACCTATATCTCCTCAATGCTACCACTTCAGATACACTTGGTGGAACATAATTTCTTTGTGTTTGATCCCTAGTTCCTATCAATCTAAGCTTGATTGGAACATACTCCCACTCCTTAAATCTATCTCTGACTGTTCTAAAAACCTTTACAATCTCATTGTTTTGATCAAGCATTTTGATTAATCCATCAACAGTAGTCCTATCAATTTTAGCTTCATCATTGTTACCACTCAAAAACAGCCATTCTATTAGCATATTCATTCTTTGTATCATATATATATATATATATATATATAACTTGGCAAACTTAGGATATTGACCCATAATAGGAAGTAATGATCCTATCTTATGATGATTTTGTCCACTAATCTTATAAACATATGGGCCTCCTCTATTATTCATGGAATTATCAACTTTAGCACCAATAGAAGTAAATTGAAACATGGAGTTATAAATTCTCACGTTCTCTCTTATTTAGCAGCTCTAGGACCACCCCTATAATCAAGCAAGTCATCCAAAAATTGTGGCACATTTCTAAAAGTAAGAAGTCTAACTATCCCTTTCTGACAACAAAGCGAAAATGTGAGATTCGTAGTTTGCTTTGAAATATCAGTCCTTTCTTCATACCACATCATAGCTTTACAGAAAGGACAAATACACTTAGGACCACCAAAATTAAAGGCAGCATAACATGTCCTTATAATGTAAATAAAAAATTGTTAATATTAAATGTAATAAAACATTTGCAATAACAAATCTAAAAGAAATAAAATCCTTATGACATATTGTAACTCACTTAAATGACCATTCGATCTTCTTCTTGCACGGCCCTTATTTAATCGTTGTCGTTCTTCTTCCTCAGAAATCACACTATCAAAGTTACCTTTATTGATGAAAAACAATAATGACTAAAGAACCTATCAATAAATTATATTTGTTTATCGGCCAACAAAATGTAGTAAAAACTAAAGGGACAAAAAGGATTACCATTAGATGTGAAAGAGGTAAATTAAGCCACAGAATTAGCAGCGATAACACCTTTATAACACAAATCAAATGTGGTTAGAATCATACTTAAATCCCTGGCAGAATTGCTAGAACTTGTTGAAGTGGTGGAATCAAATTGGAATTTCTTTTTTTACCAATGATTAAATTTTTAGGGATAGATCTTAAAAGTTGTGCTGAAAGTGTTTGTAATTCACCATTAACCCCAACAGAGGAACGCACTGATAAATGAGGTTGATCCCTATAGTTGACATGATAATTGTTCAACTTATTGCTTACAGTGTTCGTAACAGGTAATGCTGAATCCATTAAAGTATTGTTTGAACCCCACAAGTTTCTTCTATTTATAGCTATAGTATTTAATCTTTGAACACTCCTATTCTCCTTCGGAATAATAATCCTATGACCCGCGCGTCGACCAACAGAACAATCAGGCATAACATTGGAATTGGCACTGTTTCTTCTCCTTAATCTATTCAATCTTAGTCTATCCAACCTTCTAATCATATTCTCTCTTGTTTGGTTGATATCATCCATAATTTAAGTGAACAATAACTGGTTTTATTAACCAAAAATATATATAGTTGATAGCGTACAACTAAGAAAAAATTATACATCAAACCATTATACACAAAAAGCAGCAAATTCAAAAGACAACACATAAAACAAATATTTAACAACCTATTTAATAACTAAAATATATATATATATATATATGAGAAAGAGAACCTAACTAATTATAAAAGAAATAAACCATTAAAACTAAGGCTAACTTGAGAACCAAAGCAGTGCAGTGACTGGTACAGTCCTTGCAACAGAAAAATTAGATGCTGAAATGGCTAAAGCAATCCTTGAAGAATTTAAAAAAAAATTAAAAAAAAAAAGTCAATAACAAAGCTCTAATTAACTTGGAACAATTCCAAAGAAAAGTACTTACTAAAACTAAAAACAGAACATCTGAAATTAGCTAATGAGTCCCATAACAACTAAACAACTAAAACTCAAAACATTCTAATATTAATAAAATTTATCAATATATCACTTTTTCTAGTTTTGATCCCTAATACTTACAAATCTGAAAAAATAGTAAAAAAAATTATTCAATTTCATTCATTTCTTTTAAAAACATAAAACATTTATCCCCTAAATGGAACGACTTTATTTAAACTACCAATACTTTATTTGATCGTTCAAATTAATCATCTATTTATATTATATGCTAATATAATATATAGAAAATATTATATAAATATTTACACTTATAATAATATATATAGTTTCAAATTTACACAATAATTTATTGTGATATATGATATAATAAATTATCATACTATACTACACAAATTTAAGAAATTACAATATATACTAATTTACTAACTAAAATCAAACAAAATATTCTAATATTCCCAAACTAATTCATCTTTATAAATATTGCCTAGCATTCTTGAAAGAATAAAATCACACCCCTAAAAGGAAAGGTAATTAAGTGCAAAATAATAAGTAAAATGAATATGTTATCTTTTTTTAATTATTTTTAATGCCTTGTTTTATTGATTCCTTCCATTACAGAAGAATTACAGAAGAAAGAAACGGCACATTAGATAAAAATATTATTTTGAAGATTTAATTATCCTAGAAGAAAACTATTCATATTATAATAAAATAATAAATATCATTGATTTATATTATATACTAATATAATATATAATATATAGAAAATCTATAACTTTCTTTTCTTTTCTTTTTTTCCTTCTATTAAAAGAATCCCGAATAGTATATGAGGTTGACACATGTTATGGGCCTCGGATGGACTCATTTGAGCTGGGCTATTTGGTTATTTTGTTTGGGTTAAATGATAAATGTTTATACCTTTTGTAATATGCATAATATCAAATTTATACTGTAATTTGTTATGATATATGATATAATAGTGTAATTATTAAATTAATATATTCTCTATTATAACTCTAAACTCATTTTATAATATTAATTAATTAATATTATATTACATTGATAAGTATAATCTTATTATATTATAATATTATATACTGATAGCTTATAATATAATTTATCATCTATTTGTACTATACATTGATATAATATATGAAATATATAAAAAATATTATATAAAATATTTAAACCTATTGTAATATATATAGTATCAAATTTATACAATAATTTATTATGATATATGATATAATAGATTATCATTGTATACTACACTAATTTAATAAATTACAATGTATACTAATTTGCTAATTAAAGTTAAAAAAATCCGAATATTTCCAAACTAATATATCTTCATAAGACTGCCTTAATATTCTTGAGAGAAGAAAATCATATGCCAAAAAAGAAAAGGTAATTATGTGCAAAATTATAAGCAAAGGGAATGTATTGCCTTTTTTAAATTATTTTTAATGCCTTGTTTTATTAATTTCTTCTATTACAGAAAAAACCATCAATCCATTATACAAATTGGGGTAGCCACTACAGTTGAAAGGATAATCAGTCTGCCTACCACTTATTAAACTGATATTGTGTAAAAACCCAAGCAATCAAAATGAAAAACAGAAGTAGGAAAGAACAAAAAGGAGTTGGAGTCAAACATGCATTTGCAGACACTAAAATGTATTTGAATTACAAAAACCAAACCCAAAAACAATTAACAAACAAACAAACCCAAGTTATCAAAATTAAACAGAGAAGCCAGAAAAAACAAAAATGGGAAACATGCAGACAAATGAAACAATCAACATGCATATGCGGAGACTAACATCTAGTTGAAGTAACAAAAAAATAAATCATTCAATATAAAATTGAATAAAATAAAAAAATAAACTCAAAAAATACAGCAAACGAATTAAACCAAAAAAGAGAAAAGAATGCAACCCTAAAAAAAAAAGCCAGCAAACTCACCAAACACCAAAGATGAAAAGAAGAAATTAACGAAAGCAACACAAAGAGAAAGAAGAAATGCACCGACAGCAATAGATAAACTGTTAGAAGTGGCAATTGGGTGGGTTCAGGCGAGTTCGGGACTGGTCATTTAAGGTTTGAGTTTTTTCGAGTTCGAATTGATTCAGGTTCGGATTTATTTGGGTTTAGGTTTTTTTCGGTTTGGACTAATTCTGGTTCGAGTCTATTCACGTTCGGGCCAATTCGGGTTCAGATTTAAGTATATTTTACATCATTTTTTATTTTATGTTAAATATAATAACTTTTACGTAATTTTGAATTCTAAGCCTAGGCCTAAATTTAGCCCCTTTGGCCCAAAAAAATCTTAATTCGGTTTTATAGGCCTATCCATGACCCGAAAAATTTTTGAATTCTATGCTCAAGGTCGGATTTATCTTAGCCGACCCATTTAAGTATAAATAATTGTTCATAATATTAAAAAATTATTGTTATATTAATATTTACATATTTTATAATTAAATTTAAATAAAATATATTATTTTATTTTAAAAAATACTGTTTCAGG
>JBBYHL010014818.1:0-11587 GCA_038381835.1 Adansonia madagascariensis
TTGATTTGAAACTCAAGGCGAGTAAAGGTTGCATGACTATTAAACTCACAGAGTCTGAAGTTATCTAACTATCCTTCAAGACTTATTCCTTATCGAAGTTAGATTTGGTGATAGAGTTGGTAAAGGGATATAACAATTGCCCCCCAGGGCTGTGGGTAGTTATAAAGTGATCGTTCACAGACCAAAAATAATGTTTGCCAAAAAAATAACGAGCTAAGAGAACTTAGGTCGCCTTAACAATGTCGAGTAAAGACAAATTTAGGGTGGAAACGTCGATGTTACCCATGGTTGGTGTTTGCTGGTATGGTGATCTGAGGATAATTGGCGAACTGGTGGTGAGGGCGCAGTATGAATGGTGAGCAAAAAAAGGTGGGGTTTTTTTTATTTATTTGAATTTGAAATGTCGTCTATGCATTAAATGCAGAACAAGAAAAACAGGACACGTAGCGGTGGCTGCAGACTGTACGCTCATTTTCGTGAAACGGCAGGTCCTTTCCTTATAAATTACCCTAAAAGGGACATTTTTTACAGTAGTGAAAAAAATAAAAAAAGAGTTATTGTGAAACATCTTATGCGTTCGAAGCCTCTATTGTTTTTTACGAAGATCAAGTGTAGTGAAGAGCACATTTCCTGGGTAAGAATCTTATTCCTATTGCTTTTGTAGGAAAAGTTTTTGTTTGAGTTGTAAAGGTATGCAAAAAAACTGGATTTCTATTGAAATCGATGGGAAGAAAAAGAAATGTTAAGGTAAAGAGTAGAGAAATAGTGAGGCAATTATTCATAATGGGGAACGTTCAAATTGGTGAGGGTTGAGAACGTCCCTATATCATGGTTGAAGAAGGAGGAGTTCAAGAGGAGGTGCAAGGTGCGAATGGAACAGAAGGGGTGAATGAAGAGCAGGGCCAGGGTCCAGTTGAAAGAAGTCAAGAGGAAGGAGAAGGAGCACAGCCGGGGTCAACACAGATAGACACCAGTATGGCAGATTCATATGCTGGGGTGATCAATATGGTTATCATGAAAGATATATTGATAGATCACGATTTTGATTTTTGGCGGTTTGAAGTGTCAAACCCAATATTTGGGTGACCCGTGACAAGGGTTGAAGGGAATAGTGTACCGTTCTATTTACATATCTTCAGAGGTGGATTTCACCTTCCCTTGCAACCATTTTTCTGTGAAGTTTTGAATCGGTATGGGATATCTCCAAACCAATTGAAACCAAATGCATGGGCGATGCTGATAACGTATTTCCTAGCTCGTAGGGAGAAAGGTTGGGACCCATCAGTGGAAGTTACCAAACATCTATTTTCGTTGAAGAGGCAGGACAAGTGCTGACTATCTACAGTCAGCCACTAAGAGGACGATCACAGATATTACATCCAATGCCCATATAGCCAATGGGCAATTCTATTTCATATGGAAGCGGTCTACTAAAGAATAGGGCTTCCCTATGGAATAGAATTCCTGCTCTCCAATGAGCAATTTGAAGGTTGACATAAATGCAGCAGAGCAGGAGTAAAAGGAATATTTTATGGTCGCCAATTTAGATGTAGAGACTATTTGACTTCAAGAAAAATTCAAAAGCACTGTTTGAGAGTCAACCCTACCAACCTACCGGAGGAAGGTGATTGCCCCGCTAGAAGAAAAAGTAAAAGATGTTTGATAATATAAGGTAAGATACTTTGCTTGGTGTACACCCAGGGGATATTTTATATTCTAACATGATTTCCATTTTACAAATGTTCAATCTTCTTCGAGATCACCACAGTAGGCGATTACCATACCTGGGTTGCCACAACACGAGGAAGGTGTCTCTAGATCACCTGAGACGAAAGAGGTGAATATAGGGGGACAGCAAATGCTGGGAGAAACATTAGAAGGAGCTGCAAGGGTGCCAGTTGCCTCACCTAGAGAGGTACATGTTGGCAATATGTGTTGTAGAAAACTTAGTATTTCCTAAACTTAATTCACTACTTGCTTTTGTACGTATGGATCCTGAAACTTGTGCTGCATTGGTTGCCCGTGAAACGAGTAGAGCCGCGGCTACCCAAGAGAAGAGAAAGGTGAAAAGGAAAGTGGGAGAAAACCAAAAAGAGCAGTCGGCACAAAAAAAAAGTAACTATAGAGTCTACGTTTGTAAGTACAACAGAGGCAAAAGTCATTTCAGTTGACCCAACTACAACTGTTGAGGCAACTACCTTTACTATTAGCCGAGTGAAAATGCGCTAGGGTATCTGCTTGTCCCCCAACTCCAACTACTGTGCCCCTTAAGTTTTCCCCTGGGGTTTTAAATCTTCATCCTTGGAGGAATAACCCTAAACTCAGCAATGGTATACTGAGTAATGGTGTGATAGCATGCAAGTGGGGAAATAGGGTTGTTTCGCTAATCGATATGAAGTACCTGGCGACAAGAAACCTGACTGCTAATCTGGAATCCACTCTGGCTTGTATACTGGAGGTAAAATTATAGTTGCCTTTGATTATGATATCTCTGCTCATATGTATTTGTCTAACTTCTATGTGGTACAAGCTTTGCATACCCAAGTGGCGATCACCTGTTAAATGCGAGATATATCTACAACACATGATAATGCCCGCAAAGAGGCAGTGACGAGCAAGGCCAGGGTGAGTGTGCTAGAGGTAAAAGTAAATGAGCTAACGAAGGAGAAAGGAATAGCTGAGGAGCACGCTAAAAAAATTGAAGAGGAAACCACCAAGTTAAAAATAGACTCCGAGGAGATGAAAACAAAGCTCGAATCAGTGAACACTAAAATGGAAAAACTCTCCAAAGATTTAAAGGAGTCCCAACAGGTTTATGCAATGCGCGATTCTGAGTTAATGTCTACGATGGCCAATATATCCGAGCTGAAGATGTAGGTGGCGGGTGCAGAGGCTCGCATACAAAGAGAGCTTTTGTCTCAGAAAGATGCCCTGCTGGACCAAATGATAGCTTGCGGTGGTGAGTATCGCCAAAATGCTTTGTATGTTATGCAGCTTCTTAGGGGCCCGTTGGATTTAAGGGATATCAAGTTTTCACAACTTATTACCCCACCCTATGATTTTGATGTGTTGATGCCATCACAATAGCAAGTGAAGGAGAAGCATGTCATAGATTCTGCCTTTGTGGCTCCCACTGTGGATGAATCTGAAAATTCAGTGAGGATGGCGAGCAAGGGGTCTAGCTGCTTCCTCTTAGGATATTTTGTAACAACAAACTATTTTTTTTTACATTGTAACTATTTGTTGGCAATGAAATTTTTCTAATGATTTTTCTGGAAAAAACAAGTATTGAAGTTATCTCAAATGTCTGAATTGAGTAAAGTTTAGATCCTAAAAGATCGCATTTTTGTTGGGATCGACCGTGAGAGGTCTATGGGGATCATGAAAGATCAAAAGATCGTGAGAGATCAATAGGACCGTGAGAGGTCGAAGGGACCATGAGAGGTCGATAGGACAGTGAGAAGTCGATAGGAAGCTTTTAAAATAGTAACTTTAGCAAACTTTATTGTGAGACAAAAGTTCTTATACATAGTATTTTTTGAGATGGATGGCATTCCACATCTTAGGTAAATACTTTCCTGTCATATCCATCAGTCGGTAGACTCCAAACCCTATCACTTTTACAATGTGATATGGTCTTTCCCAATTTGGAGACAGCTTTTTTCTTTCTCCCATAGGTTGACTAGCCTCACAATTTTTTAGGACTAGGTCACCCACCTGAAATTGTCTATGTTTCACTTTTCTATTATAATACCTAGATACTTGTTGTGATCTGATAGCCATGCATACAATAGCATCTTCTTTACTGTCTTCGAGTAGGTTTAAATTTGCCTTGAGAGAGGATTCATTTAGTGTTGGATCTGTAAAGGCCATTCGGATGCTGCGAACCCTAATTTCTACGAGAATAACAACTTTATGGTCATATACCAGACTAAACGACGTGGCTCCAGTTGCTTGGCACTCTATGGTTCTTATGGCCCATAATATTCTAGGTGTTTCTTCTGCCCATGCACCTTTTGCATCATCTAGTTTTTTTTTGAGTGGATGGAGTGTGTTTTTATTCATAGCCTCCACTTGACCGTTAGATTGCGGATGTGCCACTGAACTGTGTATAAGGTTCATATTGAATCTTGTGCTGAAATCCTTTAGCTTATCAGCCGATAATTGCTTTACATTATCTGCTACAATAATGTCGGGTATGCCGAATCGACACACGATGAATGTCCAAATAAAGTTTTCCATAGTTCTAGTCATTATTGTGGCTGTAGGTTTGGCTTCAACCCATTTGGAAAAATAGTCGCACGCAACAACCAGAAATTTACATTGTCTGGTAGTAAGGGGAAATGGTCCCAAGGACTGAAAATTTGTTTAAGTGCGGGTTGTCATGAGACTTTGGTGAATCATTGGCATTTATCACTCTTTCGAACTAAGTTGGTGGCATCGTTCCTCATTGTTGGCTAGAAAAATCTTTGCCGTAGGGCTTTCTGTGCTAATGCTCTTCCTCCAAAGTGATTTCTACAAATGCCTTGTGGATTTCCCTTAACACATAATCTGCTTCACTGGTGCTAAGGCATCTGAGTAAAAGGAAAGTAAAGGATTTTTTGTACAAAATACCATCAATTAATGTGTACCTAGATGCCTTTTTCTCGAGTCACTTTTTATGTAAAGGGGTGTCTGGCACGATGTTTTCTTGTAAAAAGTCTTTTATTTCTTTTATCCAGTCATTCCCATCATCTGTATTAATTTCAAAGATATATCGATCATAAGCTAGCGATCCAACAGACTCAAAGAGAATCCACCCCTTATGGTCAATTTCCAAACTGTTCGCCATTTTAGATATTGCATCAGCTTTATAATTTTGTTAGCAAGGTATTCTTTCAAACGTGATATAGTCAAAAGCTTTAGCAAGCCGTGAAACCATGTGATGGTATTTGGCTAAGTTTCGATCCTTGACTTCGTATTCCCCATTAATTTGGGTTGCTACTAACTGGGAGTCAGTATAAACCTTCAAACAGGTGGCTTTTAGATTTTTAGCCAATTCAATTCCAACTATCAAGGCTTCATGACTATCAAATTGTTATATCCCTTCACCAACTCTATCACCAAATCTAACTTCGATAAGGAATAAGTCTTGAAGGATAGTTGGATAACTTCAGACTCTGCAAGTTTGATAGTCATACAACCTCTACTCGCTCAGAGTTTCAAATCAGGTAAAACTCCTATCAAGGCCTATATAAAGAGGTGGTATCAACACTTATGAGATATGAGCTCTTAGAATTCTCTCATTCTCTCTTTGTTCTTCATACATAGCATCTTTACTAACTTAAGCATTAGAGTGTCCCCCTAGAGCAAAACTTCGGGCCTTCCTCACCTTTGCTATTTTGCAGGTTTCCTCCTCAAAATCTTCATTGTTGCATCAACAAAAATCCTCATCAGATATCGAATCATTGGTAACTTTAGAAACTCTATTTTTATTCTTGGCACCTTCTTTATTTTTTTTGCCTTTTTTGCACTTAAAAATTCTTTTTAGCGAAATTTTCTTGAGCAAAATGTCTTCGATTTCTTCTGAAGATTTCGTAGCTTTCCTTTTCACCATCAATAGGTCATGTCTCACTTTATTTGGGTTCTCAAGCCCATTCTCATAAAGCCCACAAGAAGGATGAATCACTTTATTTGGGTTTGGTATTTATAAACTGCCAAAAGATACAATCACAGAGACATATCTTAATTGAGAAGTTTTTTCATAAACTATAGCAACCATTGATTATAAAAGTTGCATCTTTCCATCCACAAAGTGCATCGTTTCATCTAACAAATGCATTCTATCACAACGTACCCCCTGACGATTGCCCTCAATAATGAGAGATGCCCTTAACTGAAAAATATCCTCAATGAGATTTTAGGCGTAATAGAATGAGAAAGAAGTGTTTCTCGTCTTAGGATTAAGGAAAGATTGTTAGACATTGCTTATCTAACTATTCTTTAGTGGCCCACAAAATGGTTGAAGATTGGAGTTGCCACCAACTATTTGGGCTAGGTATAATCAGACGCTTATTAAAACCAGTACTTTAAGTTATGCAACCTGAAAGTCTGATTTTACAGTTTGCGTGGGTGGGTCCATTAGTTAGTTACGCGTGAGGAAGAATTAGCACCTCCTCAACGCCTTAAATCGGTACCATTTAACTATAAATTACCTCGATTTTGGTTTTCTCGATTTTAAATTGTCATTATTTTTATACAATCCTCTTTATGTAATGCATTTTTTAAAATTAATAAATCTAGCAGATAATAAATTTGAACACCCTTATGCATCTTGAAAAGGTAGGAAACCTAGTGTGTTTATGGTAAAAGAATCTCCAAATTTGATTTAAAAAAAGGTGTTTCTTAACGAGCATTAGATGGATATCGACACGAAATATTGCCTTAATAACTTTTACAAAATCTGATTTTTATAACATAAATGCAAAATTTTTCACCAATAAAGGAAACACTTTATTAAGGCATAAATAAAAATAATGTTAACTGCAGTAAAATAAACACACAAAGCAAAGAAAAGAGGGTCAGTTGAAATGTATTTTGTAGTTATCATCGATTATCTAAAATAATCGAATCAATAACTTTGAGTGCATTTGGACTCGTTGGTCACCTAAGACATGAAAATCAAGGTTTAATTTTTTTTAATGAAAGGGATTGAAAAAATTTAGGAAAGAGAAAATTGATTTTTTTTGATGAAATTTTGAAAAAGATGGTTAAAAAAAAACCTAAATTGGTGGAAATCTTGATGATTTTGGAAAATGTGGTTTGTTTAGTATTTTGAAAAAAAAATAACTTAAAACCAAAAATTAGATAGGGAATTAAGTTAACGATTGGGACTTAATTTGAGCCTAATAATAACTCGAAAAAGTGATTCCGAAAATTACCTAAAATTGCCTAAAGTTGAAAATAGGGGATAGCATTGCATTGTTCGTCTCCCTAAATTTATTTCGAGCTCATCAAAGGTTTTAGATGGCAAATGAGATACCACCAAAAATGTAACTTGATGAGGATTAACATTAAAATATCTAAAAAATCTCAGAAAATCACTTTCTTAGAGAAAATAATTTTTTTAATCGGACTTGGTTCAGCACTGACAGTACCTTTGGGAAATTAGATGTAGAGAACTTCAAAAAATTACTTCAAACTCGTTTGGAATTGTTAAATCGAAAAACATACTGTTTCAAAAAGGGAATTTCATTTAATTTTCAAAAAAATATTTAAAAAATCAAGAAAAATCGTTCAGTGGGTCAAAATTGGCTCGAAATGCAATCTAATCACTAATTCTAAGGTTTCGGACAGCATATATTCAAAAAATCATAGCTCTCTTATCCAAAATCGTCAAGAGGCAAACAAGATACCTTTGGAAAGGTAGCTCGACGCCCTTTGAGGAAAAATTCCAAAAAATCATGAAAAAAATTTTTGAGTTTGAAAATAATTTTTCAGGTTAGGGACACTATTGCTAGTGACTAAATAGAGCGACATTACTAGTTTTCAAGTTTACTAACGCTAGATGTAGGTTATGGACATGCAAATTTCTAGCACTAAGGTCTAATGCAATGGCTTCACAAGCTCATTCCAAAGTCCTAGACAAGTGGGACAATAGAATGTCCATTAACCATAAGGATCAAATCACAAAGCCTCAAGATCAAGATATCAACTAAACATTAAGTAAACAAATATTTTTAAAATTGAAAACATATTTTTATTTTGCCTTGTTAGGCCATGGATCCAAACATGAAGCTTTTTTTTCCCCAAGATTAATGGACTAGTTTATGGAAATCATTAGGACAAAACTAATCTCATTTTTAGCTTAACTTAAGGAGGTTTTCTCAAGGCAACAAACGCTTAACCAAGAAATATTCAAGCAAGCATTACAAACACTTAATAAACTAAGATCATAGTCAAGGCATCTAACAATAGCAAGCGTGGAAATAACATTATAAAAAATCATTTACCAAGTCATACATGATCAAAATGCAAGCTAAAGCATAGACATCACCAAAGCAAGCTATATGAACATAGACGAATCCTAAATCATGACAACGATAATCTTATAAGCTATTAAGGAACATGCTAGATAGTTTTTTTTAGCACAAAACATGGTTTTTCAAATCATCAAAACATCACAACAACCTCCCAAACACTGGACCAACAATAACCCATCAAGGAATATGCATGAGACCTAGCATTTGGGTCATGGAAACATGAGAGCTCACTAAAAATGACATGGATGATGATGGAATGGTAAAGAACAAAGGAAAGGGATAGAAAACATACCAACAAAGCTTGAAAGATTACTTTCTGTTTTGCTCCTAGAAGCTATCCACTAAGGCCTTTCTTTTTTTTTTTTGTACTATAATTCACATTTTATTTCCCTTATTTACTATGTACTGGCAAGAAAAAAAGTAAAAATAAACTCCAACGGTAGTCTTTAATGGAAAGGGGAGCAAAGAAGCAAGTATGGGTGAAATTGAAGGCTATTGAAAGGGTTTTTGGTGGTTGCTAAGGGGGAGAACGTGAATAGCATCTATGATGTGATAAGCATATTTTGGTTTTATAAAGGGAGTGACTAGCCAACAAAACCTAGTGTGATAAGGGTTCATTTGGACATTTCTTGCTACAAAAGTGTTGAGTCATTGTACCATGCTTTGAGTTTTTAGCATTTCATTAGTTGATGTATGATTCTTGGAGAAAAAGAATGCTACATATAGGTTGACGCATAGTGTAATCTCAGCTTTGTCCTTCATTAAATCACATTATCCCATAGAATGTCCCATTTTTAAGCTTAATTGACCTTTAAAAATTGTATTGACTCAATCCCAAGGCCCAAGATAATTTTCATAGAGCTGGCTCTGAATTTGGATAATTTTTGGAACCAAAATGTTATACTTTCATCAATTGAAGTTAGTGCTATCAAATTGACTTCTTAATCACTTTATAAACAATATTGGAAAAAATGACTTCTTAATCACTTTATAAACAATACTTTCATCTATGTGGCCATCTCTAATAACTCTAAAAATATTGGAAAAAATGATGTAAATGGGTAGACAGATTCAAGAAATAATAAATCACTTTATTTAGAGAGTTATTTTCTCCCACATAAAGTCTGCTAATGGGTCTAGGTAATAACACTCTCAGGACACAGAGAAGCCTTATAAGTTATGCAATTAGCAATATTAAAAGACTTCTTAATCTTTTATTCTCTTTAGTAAACTTTAGTAATTTTGAAATTGATTCAGAATGAATATTTTGACAATTGGGGTGGCTATTTATAAACCACCAAAAGATGCAATTAAAGAAACATATCAGAATTAAGAAGTCTTTTCATAAACTATGACAACCATTGGCTATAAAAGTTGCATCTTTCCATCTAACAAGTGTATTCTTTCATCTAACAAATGCATCATTTCATCCAAATTTATCTTTTCATAAAGGATGGTGGCTATACACCTTTTCATCGAAAGAAATTATTAGATGTTTATAAATTTGTAATCTACATAAGGCACAGTTACAACAATCTATTAGAGCAAACTCTAAACCTAAAAATTTAGACATATTAATTTAAAGATTTAGGTTTAATGATTGATTTTTAAAGTTATAACATCAGCGCCACCCTTGTTTACACTCGTCGAGGCTTTCCCCCACCGTGGATTTTGTTCTCCAACAATGGTGCCGATGACTACGAATTTGGCACCGGTAATACAAGTGAGGCCTGTGCATGTGCAACGAGTTGTTAATACATTATGCCTCGTGTTTAAAAATTTAAAGATATGCCTGGCCTATCCCTAACAGTTGCTTGGAATGTTATCAGGCCAAGAGCTGACAAAGTGACATGGCACAAGTTGGTATGCTTCAAGTTCAATATGCCTGGACAATCTGTTGTAACCTAGCTGGCAGTCCTAAATAACTACCAACCGAAGACAGACTTGTTTCCTAGAGACTGACTGTTGATGACGAATGCCTACTGCGTAAGTAGGAGAAAGAGTCTAGAGATCATCCATTTTTTATTTGCAATTTCTTGAAAATAGTGTGGAAAAAAAGTGTTGGAGCTATGTAAGATCAGAAAAAAGGGTGGCTTGTTGGAGTGAACATATGTCAATCTATGAGGCAAATCACTCATCACAATTATTTTGCACATTGCTTGGAACTCGTTCATCTAATGGTCTAGAGAGAAAGAAACATGAGGCTTTTCAACCATTCTGAATTGCAGGAAGGACAGTGCTTAGACAGATCCAAGAAGTTGTTGCTCTGAGAGTCGATGATCTTCGTAAAGTCAAGATGGATAATGTCAACCTTGATCTATATAATTCTTGGGGACTAAATTCTGCAATCTTTACTTAAGAATAGTATGTTTTGAACCCTTGTTGTAATGCATGTAACAGCTAGAAGTTGATGTTGCAACTTTGCTGCTGTAATCATATAGCAGCTATGCTGCTTGTTGGATAAATAGAAGAACACTACTTATCAAAAGAAAAAGAATTTAAAGATTTGGTAATCATGTAAGTGTATTTTTTTCATGTTAATTATAAAAATAAATAAAATATAAATCATTAAATATATTAAAATTTTAAATACAAATATAATGTATATCTATACCATATATAACGGGAGTGACTAAGTTTAATGTCACTCCCAACTCACTAAACTCAACCAAATTTGTATTTTTTAAAAATATTTTCTATTAAAAGTTAAAAACTACCCACTAGTTAAATTTCTTTTAAAAAAAATAAATTTTTATTCATATATTTTTCTTAACCACCCACGTAGTGGATGTGCCATGATCTAGTTGTCAATTTATTAATTTTATTTTTCTAAAGGACTACTAATATATATAAAGAAAGAAAATTATAATAATAAATAAATTAGAAAAAAATAAAAATCAATTCAAAAGCGTTTTTTAATCGTATTTAAACATATGATATCTTATTTATTAAACTATTTTTGTGTTTATTAATCATGTAATGTTCGCGTTGTCTTTTTTATTTAATTATAAAACCTCGAAAACACCAGTTAATTATGTGAATTTTCAATTATTAAATTTTTTGAATAATGAAATCCAAAAATTAAAGAGATTAATACAGTTCCTTTACATCTTTGAATAATGTTAGTGAATCGAGACAAAGCCTGGCGCAACCATCAGAATTGTGCATAGGGCTTGTTCTTTGTCAAAAGGTGCAACAAAGCCTGGTTTCCACTGCTTCATAATAGGTTTTCGCTAAGAGTGATGATTCTCTTGTTATTATTGCAGGCATTTTATTAAAATATGAAATTAAAGGATTTTTTTTTTTTTTTGGAAAGGGAGGGGTATTGAATTTGTAATGTGGTTTTGATTGTGTCAATTTAGGCCATTGCCATTTGTTAGTTAGTGTCGTTCAAGGAACACAATAAAATAACAAGATTAAAGCAAGAAAAACAAGAACAAACAAGATTTACGTGGTCAATGTGACCTACATCCACGAACAGGGAGAGACATTTCTTATTTCTTTGAGAAAAACTTATACAAAGAGAACAAAAACTTTAGTGCCTCATATATATAATCACCAAATCC
>JBBYHL010014859.1:0-11579 GCA_038381835.1 Adansonia madagascariensis
ATTTTATAATTTTTAAAATTCTTAAAATATTATTTTTTTAATTCATATTAAATCAATTTTGAAAATTTTAATTTATTTTATGATTTTTAAAATTTTTTTTGTTATCAAAATACGGGTTTTATACTTCGTAAATTTTTTTTATGAGATTTGTTTTGAGTTTCTAATTTTTAAATTTATTTAAATATTACTATTTCATTCATATTAAATCATTTTCGAAAAATTTAATTTATTTTTTGAGTTTTAAAATTTTTTTTGTTACCTAGATACGGTGTTTTCCACCCGTAAATTTTTTCGATAAGATTTTTCTGAGTTTATAATTTTCAAAATTCTTCAAATATTATTGTTTAAATCATATTAAATCAGTTTTAAAAATTTTAATTTATTTTATCAATTTTTTAATTTTTTACTTATAATAATTTTTTTGATAAAGGTTTTTCTCGTTAAATTTTACAAGTTTGCTATTTTTTTAATTTTTTTCTTGTACATAAAAATTATTTTTATCATTTGATTAAATGAAATTGATCATATGAAATTTTTTTATAAATACATAGTTTTTAATTTTTATAATTTAGTCTTTGTAGTTAACTTTTACAGTATAATTTTATAGATCATACAAATACCTTACAAAATTCTCTAGACTGTGATGATGTCATGCATGAAATCATCCACTTAAAGACAAAAACAATTAATTTAAATCAAATCCATCAAAAAGAAATCAAATCAATCAAAAAAATAAAATCAAAAGTTAATAAAAATAAAAAAAGAAAGTTCCTAGAAGACTCTAGGAAAGCCAACGGCAAAGGGTTCTTCTTCACCATTTTTGGCTGATCCTCCCTCTAAAAAACAAGGAGAGAAAGCCTTCATGAAAGGTTAATGGCTTTCATAAGATAAAAACCTTAAAAATCAATTAAATTACTTAAATTTTCTCATATTTTTCAAGCTTTCAAGGTAGATTTTTTTTGCCAAATTTCTCTTTTTTCTTGGGTTAATTTTTACTCTTGATTCTTCATTTTTGTGAGTCAAAATCACATTAAGGCTCATGGATTTTCATCCATGTTAAAAGGCTAAACATGAAAACATAAAAAAAAATTTATTTGTTATGATTTTTTTGGTTAAATCATGCTTTTTTATATGGAATATTATTCTCATTGTTATGATTTTGGTTTTGTTCTGTTGATGTTGATGTTTTAATTTTTTTATGTTATTTTGATGATTAATATGTTGATTAGTGTATTAGTATATTTATTTTATGATTTTACTTTTATTTATGTTTAATAATAATTATTTATGCTTGTTTTCATGCTTTCTTTATATCAATGTATGCATATATTTCATGATTTCCACTTTGGCCAAATCTGATTAAAATTTTTTATGATGACTTTGTGCCTGTTTTTTGGGATAATTTTATGTTTTTTAACTTTTAGGCCATTTTGCAATGTTAATAAACATAGGGACAAAATTGTAAACTATTGAATTATTTTTAAAAACCATTCTTGCTTGGCCAAGAGCTTCATGGCAGTATGGAAATTGATGTTTTGTGTTTACAAACATGATTTTGGCATTTTTAACACTTTAGGGGGTCATTTTGTAATTTTAGGAATTTTAGGGATTAAGTTGCAAAAAAATGAAAAATTATGCTTTTATGGCTAAAAATGTTTGGCCAAACCTTTGACCATATTTTTGCCACATTTTTTGGTGATTCTTTGCTGGTTTAATGATTTGTTATGATGTCTAATGATATTTTACTATATAGGGGTCAAAAAATAATTTTATAAAGTTTAGAGGTCATTTTGTAAATTCTAGAAATATACTTTTTAAAGGCCAAAGTGTTTGGCTGAATCTTTGTTCGTATTGTGCTATTTTTTCATATATGTTTGCATGTGATTTTATGATTTTTTTCAAGTTATTTTATTTTGTAGGTACTAAAATGAAAATTTTATAATGCTTAGGGACTAAATAATAAATTTTATAATGCTTACGGACTAAATTTTTATATTTAGAGGGAAATTGACATTTTACTAGTTTTAAAGATTTCTATTATTTCTATAGCCTTCCATAGGGATAAAAAAAATTTCAAGACTTTTCAAAATTTTAAAAAATTTATGGGCGTAATTGAAATTTTGCATTTTAAGCTAAATTTTGAATTTTAGTTTCCCTATTTAGGGTAAATTCATCCATTTCTCCTCATTTTAGTGTCCATTAGGGTTACCAGGATACTTTCACATCAAAATATACCTTAGGGGCATTTTGGTAAGTTTGTTTATCAGGATGCTTTTACGCCAAAGGTGAATATTTTAGGATTGGTTTAGCCTTCTAAGGTCACTAGGATACTTTCATGTCGAAGGTATGCTCTAAGGGCATTTTGATAATTTTGTTTATAGGGACACTTTTTATGGCAAAAGTGAATACTTTGGATTGGTTTAGCATTCCAATGTCATTTTAAGGTCTATTAGGGTTACCGGGATACTTTAATGTAAAACGTATACCCTAGGGGCATTTTGGTAATTTGATTATCAGGATGTTTTTATGTCAAAGGTGAATTTTTAGGATTACTTTGGCCTTCCTAAATTATTTTAAGGTCTATTTGGGTTGCCGGGATACTTTCACGTCAAAGGTATATCCTAAGGGCATTTTGGTAATTTTTTTATCGAGATGTTTTTATGTCGAAGGTGTATTTTTAGGATTAGCATAGCCTTCCTAGATCATTTTAAGGTCCATTAGGGTTACTGAGATACTTTCACGTCGAAAGTATACCCTAAGAGCATTTTGGTAATTTTGCATTAGAACCAAGTCCTATGTGATTACTAAGATACTTTCATGTCAAAAGTACAAAATAAGAATACGTTCATCATATTAGGTCATTTCTAGGTCATAGAGTTCATATTTTAATAATCAAATTATTTTTATAAATAAAGCAATGCCTCCTAATTAATTAATACATGGAATTCCTACCAGAATATATGACGAATTTTACGGATTATTTTAATAGGGAGATACCCTTTTCAAATAAGAAGTTAGGATTTTTCAATTTCAAAAAAAGAAAAACAAAACCTTTTGTATTTTGCATGGTTCTCCAGTAGGGTATGATAAAGAATTCTTGTCCATTTGGTTCCCCGAGAAAGTACGAATAATTTTGTGATTTCAAAAAGTAATAAAACCCAACTTTCCTCGAAATAATAAATTTATTTAATAAAATATTATGAGAATTATAATTAAATATCGAATATTGAAACCGAATAAAAATCAAATTTATTTTAACACATAATTAATAAGGTACTGATCGTCGGGCATCATGAGAAGTTGATCATTACTTGTGTTTGTAATCGACTCTCGGACCCTTTCAAGCTATCTCTGGTATGAGCACAAAGCTCAGAGTTTTGTTTTTATAGGTTGCGTAATCCTTAAAATATAAACTCCGGCAGGTGTCTAATCTCACTTGGCCAAAACAGATTGGTGGCAACTCCAAAAAAAATGATCATTTTGTAACAACTATTTAGAGAAGTTGGGTAAGCGATTCATCTCGATAACTCAGTCCCTAGGTATGAAAAATAAAGAATAATAATCATGATATAGGCCCCTTGAAATAAAAGGAAATAATTATATATAGATATTTATATATAAACAATGGAAACATTCACCATTTTAAGTTAGGCTGGTCAGGATTCATATCTGAGCCACATTACGATAGCTTGGTGACTCTATTAGGGATGAGTTAGAGAGTCAAGCCTAAAATTAGTTACATGTTAACTAAATTTTGATTAATTTGATTTCAACTGGTATTTAACTATAATTCTCGATATTTTCAAAATAAATTTTTTCATTTTATTTTTGACATATATTTCAGTATATATTCTTCATATTTTTCATTAACCTTTTTGTTTCCTTTGCAGCATTATTTCTGATGGGGAATTTAGGATAAGGTTTTTATTATTTTTGAAAATGTGAAGTCCTAAAAGGTAAGTTGTTCCCCACACACACTGTGCACATGCATATGCATTAAATTCTCTTCCATGAATAATGAAGGGGCATAGGTACCCACTATTTTAGGAGGGGGCGAAGTGGCTCTACTTTCTAAGGTGTTAACCTCTGTCTAGCCTAGTGAAAAGCCTACCAGGTGTAAATTCCTATGCTTGCTTAAGATGTTAGCCTCATTATGGGCATGGAAGATACTCCCACTCAAATTGAACCCTTTTTAACATAGACCCGCGATGGGTAAGGATAAGGACCTCATCAGTTCTTTTTGGACTCGGAGAGCAATTCAAGAACCTATTTAGATGTTTAATCTGAACTTCTTGTAATGAACCATAAGGGCCTTACCTAGTTAGAGCCATACCAAATTAGGTACACAAGGGGAACGTTTCTAACCCTCTACTCTTATAATTCGATTTTCTTGATAGTGATACATTTATGTTATGCTATTTATTTCTCACATTAATTTGTTATATTATGAAGGATTTTTCTTAATTTTTGGCATGATATCCAAATTCCATGGAAATTGTAAATTCATTCATGCATCTACAAAGTTCACATTCTTATATGTTCATGCATTCATAATTCTTGTAATGTACTAATCTATTTCATTTATTGTATTTTAAGGATCAAGACATGGGTGATGATTTAAAGGCAAGGGTCCATATGTAGGAGTTTATCTAATTAGAGTTTGACCATGAAGTTCGTGGAATGGAAAATCTGCTTAATAGAATGATAAGAATGGTTTAGGGTTTATATGGGATAAAAAAGAAAAAAAAAGATCGCATTATTGGATGCATTAGAATACAGAGGTAGTGAAATGATTTCGAAGATAATTTTTTGGGCTACTTACCAAATTTTGTAAATATAAAAGTTAAAAAGATAATTGAAAAAAATGAATTATTAAGGTTTGTAAAAATCCCTTAGAAACATTAACGCAGTTAGGAAAATGTAGTCTTTGCAAGATCAATTCTTTTTGTTACTTTGAATCTTGTAAATATGGCTATGTATAGCCACAATCAATGGATAAGTTAGAGAATTTTGGTTCATGAAGCAATGTTGTTAAATCATGACTCGAATCTTCAAATTTTTGCTTCTACAATAATCTTTATATCTGGCTCTTAGTTAATTCTTTGACATCCTCTATTAAATTAAATGCTTCCCCTTTTATTCGATTATTTATCAATTCATTCATGCATTCATTCATTTACTCATTTATTTATGTAATTTTTCCATTCATTGACAATCATACTAGAATATAAATAAAGATCAATGTTGTCAAGACACATACATATTCATGTAAACTGATTTAAGTTTATATATATATATTTTGAGGTGAGATAACAAATCATTAAATGAAAGATACCATACAATAAGAAGGAAAATGCAAGCACAAATTTTAAGTTCAATGGAACCACTCAAGATAAGGAAATCAATTTACTAACAGTTAAAATGTATTACCAATACTTGTAGTGGGGATCGAGGAAGTGCAAGCTGAAATGCGCCCACTTTATGGTGTTCAATATATGGAAGTTAGTCCCATAATACATATTCATACTAACCATGGGGTGACAAGTAGCAGATGTGAGATGAGAAAGTAATTCTACCATAGCTGACAAGACCCTAAAAAGTCAAGAAAATAAGGAAATCCATTCGAACAGTGTCCTTAACCCTACTTTTTCATTATTTAGTGACCTCAACAAAATTAGATGATTTTTGCCATTCCAACAAAACTTTGAAAACTTCTTACCCAAGGTGGTATAATTCGAGCATCAAGGTGCAACATTTTTTGTCTAAGGATTCCATCAACCAATGCATGCTATTCAATGTGAAGATAATCTGGAGTATCGGCATGATAGGTAGAAGATCACATGCTACTGTAAATTCCAACTTAGGTTCCTAGGATGATTCTTTGCTATGCAATGAGCTTTTGGATTCATCTTCTCTGTTAAGGAATTTAGTAAAGAGTCATACAGTGGTTGTCCTTATGGCATGATTGAGATGACAGGAAATAACCATGCACCTTGTGGAATTTTCAAGTTAAGAACTTAGAGTTTGATACACCTTTTGATGTCTCACTAGTTGATTTATAACTTGGCCCTCAGGGATGTCAATCTAGCAAAATTTTGAAGTTGGAGGATGTTTATCAACGATGATTGGTCTAAAGGTCATCGATCTTTTGGTAGTATACCAATCAGGGGCAATTAATATCTCAACTTCAAAATTTTATACATTTCTTATAAAATGAATTTTGATTTGTAAATAGCATGCAAACTTCACTAACCATGAATTTTGTGTTCAAAATGATTTTCAATATTTTGGATAATGAGAACATTATGGAAAATTTTTCTTTGGTAGGTGATCACTATTAGTTTGAGCTTTCTCAAAAAGGTCCTTCACTTCTACATATATAATTCTCTAAAACATTCAGCTATAGACCTTTCACCACTACAGACTTTCCATACCCAAATGTTCTTTTTTATGGATTCCTTAAAGGTCGAACAAATAGGTTATGCTCCTAAAAGATTTAGATATCGATAGTTTGGAATGTGTTAAAATAATGATAGTAATTTTGAGATTTCCCTTATTTTGATAACTTTTGCCATAATTTTCATGACACTCATCCAAATCCTCAATTCAAGAAGAATGAAAGTTAACATAAGCTAAAATCTCCTTTTCCTTTTGAATAAAACCTTTTCAAACCAATTTTTGATACATAAGATATGAGATCCGAGATCTTTTCTAAGCCAATCAGATTTTCTTTCTTAAAGGCTCAACTAGTCATTGGTAGCTATAAAGCCAATCATATTGAAGGGCATATCTTAAGCCTTTATTGAGTGCAACATCATGCTATTAAAGTATTCAAAATGATTTTGAAAAAAATAACCTTTTTTTCTAGCGAAATGCTTGACCAGTATGTTTGAAATGAAAAATGGCCTTCTTTCTCTATCTTTTATTAAATATAAAAATTATTTCCTTTGCAGTCCCCTTTGAGCCTGATAGTTTATTTTCTTTCTCTAAAATCAAGGATCACCCTCCACACTGGAAGGCAAGTAAAGCAAAGCTTCAAGATTAGAAGGTGCAAATTCCATTATAAAGTTATGAAAAGAGCAAATCAGACAACATGAAGCAAATTTTAAAGAAAGAAAAAAGTTTAAATTTCAAGTTCAAATATTCCAAATTAAAATTCCAAGTTTTTTTAGAATAAGAACGATGAAAGTTTTGAAGAAAGAAAGAAAAAAGAAATAAAGAAAATTAAAGTCACTGGGGAAAAAAGATTTGTTCATCTTGAAAGACATGCCAAAATCAACTCTTTCTAAAACAAACTGATCCTAGATTCAATTACCCTTAAACACTTTATTTGGGCCTATTTATCTTTTTTTTCTAAACCTTAAACCATGGCCTACATTATGTACATAACAAAGTCCATTTTGATCAGACATTGCTATCTGGGTTACTGAGCTATTCCCATAAAGCTTTTTGAAATTTCATCATTTTGAATGAATTTTGAGTCTTTAATAATATGATGGAGTAAGCTTAAAAGCCTAAGAATCACTTCTAAATCAATAAAGATAATCACCAATCAGAAAGAACCCATCATCCTAATTCAGAAATGACCCCAAACCTTTGAAAATTTCATGACCTCAATAAAAGGTTGAGTTAAATGCCCAACATTGATTCCTTTCCAAATAACCTTTTAGAACTTTATACCTAGCCTTGAGAATGGATGCTTACTAAAAGCCTTTCAGATCAATCCTTTGAGTCTTGGCATTTACTAACATTAGTTTAACACTTGTCAGACTATTATATTTGAAGATTAAAAAGATGTTATAACTTGATTATTTATCTTTCAAGGAATTTCTTTAAACGAACATCCATATGAATTTGGTTTTGGTACACCTTGACTTTGTCATATCAATTTCTTTAAGATAAATTTTAGTTGTGTCACCTATTTGTGCCTTTAAATTCATTTCTTCATCTTATTCAAAGAAGTCCTAAATGGTGATTATCCATCACAAGAAAGTTTTAACATCATGATAAAGATAACATTACCCATTATCCTGGATTTTGGAAAATCCATGGTTGAAATTGTTTTAAAATTTTCATAGATTTTTATTAATTTTTTCTAAGGTCATAATGAGAATGTGTTCTCATTCCATAAATCCTAGAATTTTGATGAAATATGATGCTTTTCATGATTTCGTAGAAGTAAACAAATATGCCTTAAGCATATATTTATCCATTTGTATAAGTTATATCACTGAATTAATGAACACTAATTTAATATTTAATATTTAATATTTGATGACTTTTCAGGAAAGATTGAATGATTCTCTAAAGAAATCTATCACCTTCTCATGCGATCCTATGGTAAGGTCGGTGAATAAGGCTTTAAAAAAACTTTGATGGTAATATTCAAAATATTCAAAAGTTTTTGTCAAGGAAAATTTTTCAAAGCTTCGACGGTGATATTCAAAGCATACAAAAATATGTTTTCAATACCTCGATAATGATATTCAAAGCATTTAAAAGAGTTTTTATCACCCTTCATGCAATCATATGGCAAGGTAGGTGGAGTGGGATTTAAGTCAGTTAAGTGCTTCATCATAGTAATTGATTAAGTCTCAACTGTTACACCAACCCTTATATTTGTTGACTTTATCTCGATTAATTTTTTCTCTTTATTGACTTATCGGCTTTGCCCAGTCAACCCTTTTATCCCTGTTGACTTGTCAATTTTGTCTCAGCTAACTTTTTCTCTCTGTCAACCTTTTTATCCTTGTTGACTTGTTCGCTTTGTCCTGGTTAACTTTTTCTCCTTATTGACTTGTCGATGTTATTTCGATCAACCTTTTTTCTTTATTGATTTATCAGATTTGTCCTAGTTAACCCTTTTATCACTGTTGACTTATCAGCTTTTTCTCGGTAAACTTTTTCTCCCTGTTGATTTGTCGACTTTGTTTTAATCAAATTTTCTCTGTTGACTTGTTGGCTTTGTCCCAATCTTGTCAGCTTTGTCTCGTCAACCTTTTATCCCTGTTGACTTGTTAACTTTATCCTAGTCAACCTTTTTTATCTTTGTTGACTTGTCGGCTCTGTCCTGATCAACCTTTTATCCTTGTTGACTTATCAATTTTGTCCTAGTCAACCCTTTTATCCCTTTTATGTTATTAGCTTTGCCTCGGTAAACCTTTTATCCCTGTTAGCTTGTCAGTTTTATCCCGGTCACCCTTTTATCTTTGTTGACTTGTTGACTTTATCCCAGTCAACCTTTTCTCCCTGTTGACTTGTTGGCTTTGTCCTGTCAACCCTTTTATCCCTGTTGACTTGTCGACTTTGTCCCAGTCAACCTCATTGACTTGTCAGCTTTATCTCGGTCAATCCTTTTATCCCCATTAACTTATCAGCTTTGTCTTAGTCAACCTTTTTATCCCTGTTAACTTGTTGGCTTTATCCAATCAACTTGTTCTCTTTATTGACTTGTCAGCTTTGTCTTAATTAACTTTTATCCCTATTGACATATGACTTTGACCCAGTCAACCTTTTTCTACTTGTTGACTTATCGACTTTGTCCTAGTTAACCTTTTTACTCATTGACTTGTTGGTTTTATCCTAGTCAACCCTTTTGTTTGTTGACTTCTGGTTTTATGTTGGCCAACATTTTATCTTTGTTGACTTTATATGTTTTATCTTGGTCAATATGTTTTGTTTGCTGACTTATTAGTTTTATCCCAGTCAACCCTTTATCTTTGTTCACTTTGTCAATTTTATCCCAGTCAACCCTTTATCTATGTTGACTTATTGTTTCATCTTGATCAACCTTTTTTATTTATTGAATTATCAATTTTTCTAGGTCAACCTCTTAACTATGTTAACTTTATAGTTTTGTCCCGCTTAATCTCTTATCGATGTTGACTTATTAGTTTTATCTCGGTCAACCCTTGTTATTTGTTGACTTATAGATTTTGCCCTGGTCAATTTCTTACTGATGTTGATTTCTAAGTTTTGCATCGGTCAACTCTTTTACTTTTGTTAACTTATATGGTTTCATCACAACTAACCCCTCTTGTTTATTGACTAGCATGGTTTTGCCCTAGCCAACTCCTTGTGATTTATGTCTCGCCCTAGTCACCTTTTAATTTAAAATTTCTCTTTAGAGCTAATTAGCTTTTATTTTTGTTTTTAGTTTAGTTTATTTTTCAAAGCTTAGCGACTCGACAAAATTATGTCTATTTGGTCTTTGCCCTGTTCTTGATTCTTAGCAACGGTCAAAGAGGGGTAGCTGTAGACACCTAATTTCATCTGGGTCTCTTTTCCAATAATCTTGAATATCCGAGATCGATAATTTAATGGCCATCCTCATTGAGAACGATCTATTTTCAAATAAACAAGGCATTTTCAAGACCTTTTTAGTCATAATTTAAAAAACCGTAAGTTTACATGATAAAAAGTCATATTTTGATCTCTAATTTTGGATATACAAGATGAACATTTAAGAAAAAATTATTCTTTATATTTTCTTGTCAAAATTTTGAAAATCTACTTCTGCAGATATTATCCGATCAAATTTTTTATTTTTAAAAATTTTTTGAGAAATTTTCATAAATTTAGGGAGATTGTCTGCTATATAGTTTTACTAATATCAGTATAGTATTTATGCAGATCACTTTAAAAAATAATAAATATTCAAAAAAAAAATTCATATTGGCATTTTAAACTATAAGATGCCAAGTTGCCCATTTTAGTAATTAATTTTAAATTTTTCATAGTACCATGGGTATTATACTCAGAAAATTCTTTTAGATAAAATTATTTCAAATTTTGAATTTTGGATTTTCATCTTTATCATTTTGTAAATTAATATTTTGAATAATATGTTTTATTTAGTTCATTTTATATAAGTTTCAATGTAATTGTTGAAAATTTTATCAGTTATAGAATACAAATTTTTTTGTTATCGATAAAATTTTTGGTGGAATTTTTTTGAGTTTTGAATTTTAAAATTCTTTAAATATTCACATTTAACCACAATTAAATTAGTTTTTAAAATTTCATTCATTTGTTATAAATTTAAGGATTTTCCCTTTTTTAAATATGAAATTTCTTCTCTGTAAAATTTTTGGAGAATTTTTTTGAATTTATAATTTCTAAAATTCTTCAAATATTATTGTCTAAATCATATTAAATTATTTTTAAAAAATTCATTTTATTTTATGATTTTTGCATTTTCTTTCAGAATTTTCTCATTTCTAAAATATGGAGTTTTTCACTCCTTAAATTTTTTTTAGAAAGATTTTTCTTAGTTTATAATTTTTAAAATTCTTCAAATAATATCATTTAATTCCTGTTAATTTAGTTTTTCAAACTTCAATTTATTTTATGAGTTTTAAAATTTTTTCTGTTATCAAAATATGGAGTTTTCCACTACATAAATTTTTTTGGGAAGATTTTTATGATTTTACTAGTTCTAAAGATTTTTATTTTTTCTATGGCCTTCCATAGGGATACAAAAAAGTTTCAAAACATTTCGTATTCTATTGGTTTTCCATTGGGTATGAAGTGAAATTTTGAAAAATTTATGGGCTTAATTGTAATTTTGCATTTTAAGC
>JBBYHL010014970.1:0-11574 GCA_038381835.1 Adansonia madagascariensis
CCAAGGCCATATGTGTTTGGTCGAATTGAAATTGTGAATATTGGTATGATTTTTACAATTTTTTGTGATGAATTTGGTGTTTAATTATGATTTTATCTTGTATATGGACCAAATTGTAAATTAAGAAAATATTAGGGATCATCTAGAAAACTTTGCATTTTAGGTCTAACATGATATTTTTGATATTTTAAAAATGTTTCTAACACTCCTATGGTCTTTCCTAGGGGTGTAAAAATTATTAGAACTTTCGTATTCTTTCGATTTTCGATTAGGGTATGAAATGTAACTTCGAAAAGTTTAAGGACCTATTAGCAATTTTTGCATTTTAGGTCAATTGTGATATTTAAGTTACCCATGGAGGGTATTATGGTCATTTCACATCGGAGTCCTCTAGGTTATTGGGATACTTATAGGTAAAAGGTAAAGCTTAGGGTACTTTAGTAATTTTCCTAGAACCAAGTGCTATGCGATCATTGAGATACCTATAAGTTGAAGGTGTACAGTAGTAGGTTCATTTGTTTGTGATGCCATCTAACCCTTTAGGTACTGGGATACTTTAGGTCGAAGGTAAACCTTAAGGGTATTTTGATAATTTTTCTTAAAATTGAGTCATAGATAGTAACCATGATGCTTTTATGCCGAAGGTGTATATTTAGGATAGATTCATCATTTCATAATTATTTTAGTGCCCATTAGGGTACTGAGATACTTATAGGTTGAAGGTATACAATAAGGGCATTTTGGTAATCTTTTTTGAAATTAAGTCCTAGATAGTAATCAGGATGCTTTTATGCTGAAGGTGTATATTTCGAATAGATTCATCATTTCATGATTATTTTAGTGTCCATTAGGGTACTGGATACTTATAGGTCGAAGGTATACTCTAAGGGCTTTTTGGTAATTTTATTAAAATTGAGTCCTAGATAGTAACCATGATGCTTATATCCTAAAGGTGTATATTTAGGATAGATTCATCATTTCATGATCATTTTAGTGTCCATTAGAGTCATTAGAATACTTTTAAGTCAAAGATGTACTTTAGGGGATATGTTGGTCATTTAGACCAAAGTAATGTCCTTAGAGTTGAGTTTGGTACTTTTTGTCTAAACCAAGTCTTAGGATAATTTTTAATATTATTAATAAAATTAAAACTTTTGTAAATTAAAGCAACGTCTTCGATGTTAAAATAGTATGTGAAATTTCTACCCAGCATATAAGAGGAATTCTACGGATTATTTTAATAACAAGATATCCTTTTAAAATATGAAAATCAAGAATTTTTTCAATTCCAAAAAACTAAAACCTTTTATATTCCACCGGCTCCTCAGCGGGGTACAAAAGAGAATAATGAAAACTTTCATGTTTTCTTGGTTCTGCAAGAGGTATAGAAGATAATTTTATTTCCAAAAATATTAAAACCTGATTTTCTCATCCAAAATAAGTAAATTTGTTTCATAAAATTTTATATTTTATATTTTTATAAATGGGAAATATAATTAAATATCGAATATTGAATTGAATAAAAATCAAAGTTATGTTAACATGCAATTAATAATGTATCAAATATCAGGCATCACAAGAAGGTCGATCCTTACTTATGATTGTAATTGACTCCCGAGCCCTTTAATGCAATCTCTGGTATGAGCACAGACCTTGGAGTTCGTTTTTATGGGTTTCATAATCTTTAAAATATAATCTCCAGTAGGTGACCAATCTTACCTGGCCAAAATAGATTGGTGGCGACTCTAAATAAATTATCATTTTGTAATGACTGTTTAGAGAAGTCAAGTGAGCGATTCATCTCGATAACTCAGTCCTCAGACATGAAAAATAGAGGATAATAATAACGATATGGACCCAAAAATAAAATATAATAATGATATATAGATATATATATATATATATATATATATATAGAAACAACGGGTAGATTTGCCATTTTAAGTCGAGCTAGTCAGGATTCGAATTCAGGCCATGTTGTGAAGCTTGGTGACTCCATTGGGATCGTATGAATCTAACATGGCCCGGATATGAATCTTGACCAGCTCGACTTAAAATGGCGAATGTACTCTTTGTTTCTATATATATATATATCTATATATTATTTTTTTTGGGGCCATATCATTATTATTCTTTATTATTTTTTATGTTTGGAGACTGAGTTATTGAGATGAATCGCTTACTAGACTTAACTCTAAATGTCGTTATCAAATGATAATTTATTTTTGAATTGCCACCAATCTTATTTTGGGCAGGTGAGATTGGTCACTATTGCAGTTTGCATTTTGAGGGTTATAAAACCCTTAAAAACAAACTTCGAGGTCTACATTCATACCAAAGATTGATTGAAAGAGTTTGGCAGTCAGTGACAATCACAAGTAAGAATCGACATTCTCATAATGCCTAGCAATTGGTACCTTATTAATCATGTGCTAACAAAAATTTTGATTTTTTACTCAATTTCAATATTTGATTTTTAATTATAATTCCTATATGTCAAAATTTAAATTTTAGGGAACAAATTTATTATTTCGTATGAGAAAATCAAGTATCTAATATTTTTGAAAATCAAAATATCTTTCATACCCTCCCAGAGAACCAAAAGAAGATGAAAGTTTTTATCATTCTTTTTCACACCTTGCTAGAGAGCTAGTGGAATATGAAAGGTTTTAAAAATTAAAATATCTTTTGTACCCCGCTGGAGAACCTGTGGAATGTAGATGGTTTTATTTTTTCAAAATTTATAGAAAATCCCCATTTTCATATTTTTAAAAAGATATCTCGTTATTAAAATAATTCGTAGAATCCCTTTCATATACTGGGTAGAAATTCCACGTACTATTTTAACATTGGAGACATTGTCTTAATTTTCTAAAAATATTTGATTTTTGTTAAAATATTAACAAAATAACCTAAGACTCGGAAATGGTCTAAAATGATGAACCTAACCCTAATGTGTACTTCCATCATAAAAGTATCCTACTAATCACATTGGACTTGGTTCTAACACAAAATTATGAAAATGCCCTTCTGGTATACCTTTGACGCAAAAGTATCTTGGTTATTCTAAGGACTCGAAAATGATAATAAAAGTGTGAGCCTATCCTAAATGTACATCTTTGGCTTAAAAGCATCTCGGTGCTTACCTAACATTCGACTTAAAAAAATTACTAAAATGCCCTTAAGGTATATCTTTGACTTATAAGTATCCCAGTAACCTAATGGACACTAAAATGATCATGAAATGATGAATCCATCCTAAACATACACCTTCGGCATAAAAGCATCTTGGTTACTATCTAAGACTTAATTTTAATAAAATTACCAAAATGCCCCTAGGATATATCTTCAACCTATAAGTATCCCTGTACCCTAATGGATACTAAAGTAATCATGAAATGATGAATCTATCTAAATATACATATTCGACATAAAAGCGTCCCAGTTTCTATCTGGGACTTGATTTTAAGAAAAGTTTCGAAAATGCCCTAGGGTATACCTTCGACTTATAAGTATCCTCATACCTTAATGGACACTAAAATAATCACGAAATGATGAATCTATCTTAAATATACCTTTGGCATAAAAAACATCCCAGTTGCTATCTAAGACTCGATTTTATAAAATTTCCCAAAATGCCCTAAAGTTTTACCTTCAACCTATAAATATCCTGATACCTAAAGGGCTGGATGACATCATGAACAAATGAAACCACTTTGACTGTATACCTTCGACCTATAAGTATCCTACTATCACATAGGACTCGATTATAACAAACATACCCCTAAGATTACCTTTGACCTATAAGTATCCCGGTCACCTAGAGGACTCAAAAATGATATGGGATGACCATTATACCCACCATGGGTAACTTAAATATCAAAATTGACCGAAAATGTAAAAATTGCTAATAGGTCCTTACACTTTAAAAAATACATTTCATGCTTTAACCAAAAACTGAAAGAATACGAAAAGTTTTAATAATTTCTACACCTCTATGGAAGACCATAGGAATGTTAAAAACTTTTTTAAAATGTCTAAAATATCGTATTAGACATAAAATGCAAAGTTTTCTAAATGATCCCTAATATTTTATTAATTTGCAAGTTAGTCCATATACAAGATAAAATCATAATTAAACACAAAATTCATTACAAAAAAATTATGAAAATCATACCAATATTCACAATTTCAATTTAGCCAAACACCTATGGCCTTGGAACAAGAATTTTATAATTTTTGCAAATAAGTCCTTGAACTTTCTAAAATTACAAAATGGAACCAAGATGGTGGAAAATGCATAAAACATATTCATACATATCAAACATGAAAACACTTTCACAATTATACACAAGCAATTGACCAAGTACAGATGGCCTTGAAACAAAATTTTTCATATTTTGGAAACTAGTCCTTAAATTTTTTAAAATTACAAAATAACCTCAAAATCATATGATATACATAAAACACATTCAAATATGCTAAACTAAGCTTAATAACACTTCTAAAATATCCAAAAGCAGTCAATCAAGCATGGATGGCCATAGAAAAAATTTTACAATTTTTGCAATTTAGTCTCTAATATTTCTATATTTACAAAATAAGCTAAATAAAATTAGAACATCACAAAATCAGCCCCTACATGTTTTTGCCAGCATAATATTTCAGCAAAAAATAATTTCTTTCATCACATATTTTCATAAATGTTAATATATATACATGTTAAAATTTTTACTAAGCAAGAATAAGCATAAAACATAAAAATAATGAATAAATCAATATAAAATAACATGAAATTTTAAAAAAATTACATGAACATATATACATGAAAATAACAACATATATCAACAAACATAAATAATCTCAATGAAAATCAAATTATTTCTAATAAAAATTAAGTAAAACAACAAAATAAAAAAAATGATCATAGCCATCATACTTTACCTTTCAACATGAATAAAAATTCATGAGCACAAGTATTCATTTGGCTCATTAAAAAGAAGATTCAAACAAGATATAAACAAAAATTAAGAAGTTTACAAGAAATTCACCTTCGAAAAGCTTGAAAAATTAAGTATTTTAGTGTTTTTTCCTCTTTATTTTGTTCCTAAGCCTAAAGTCCCTACATGAAATTTTTTCCCTTTTTATAGAAGGGAAAAGTCGGCCAAATGGTGGAGGAATGGGCATTGGTTGAAGCTTTCCTAGAGTTTCCTAGGAATTTTTTTCTCTTTCTTTTTTATTTAATATTTATTTTAATATTGTTATTTTAATTTGCCTTTTAAATTGATTTGATTTAAATTAATTATGTTTTTCCTTGAGTGAATTATGTCATGCATGACATCATCAAAGTCTAGATAATTTTGGAAGATATTTATACAATCTGTAAATTTATACTGTAAAAATTAATTAAAAAGATTAAATTATAAAAAATTAGAAATTATGTATTTACAATAAAATTTCAGATGATCAATTTAATTTAATCTAATAATAAAAATAATTTTTATGTATAATAAAATAAACATTAAAAGTAGCAGACTCATAAAATTTTATGAGAAAAACCCTTATCGGGGGAAAATTATTATATGGAAAAAATGTAAAACTCATAAAATAAATTGATTTTTCTAAAACTGATTTATTGTGAATTAAAAACAATATTTGAAGAATTTTAAAAATTACAAACTCAGAAGAATCATATAGAAAAAATTTACAAAGTAGAAAACTCTGTATCTTGATAATAGGAAAAATTCTAAAACTCATAAAATAAATTAAAATTTGAAAAATTGATTTCATTCAAATTAAACAATAATATTTGAAGAATTTTAAATATTATAAACTCAGAACAATCCCCCAAGAAAATTTACAGAGTAGAAAACTCCATATCTTGGAAACAAGAAGAAAATGTAAAACTTAAAAATTAAATGAATTTTAAAAAACTAATTTAATATGAATTAAATAGTAATATTTAAGGAATTTTAAAAATTATATACTCAAATCACCTAAGGAAATTTATGGAGTAGAACAGTCTGCATCTTGGAAAGAAGAAAAAATTTTGAAAAAAAATAAAAAAACTCATAAAATAAATTGAATTTTGAAAAACTGATTTAATGGTGCTTAAATGTGAATATTTAAAGAATTTTGATCTTCAAAACTCAATAAAATTCTAATAAAAAATTTTACAGATATGGGAAAACTCATATTTCAAAAATAAAAAAATTCTAAAAATATGTTTAAATTTTCTAAAAATGAATTTTATTCAACACATTAGTTAAAATATTAATTTATGAAAAGGATAAAGATGAAAATTTAACATCTGAAATAATTTTTATCCAAAATATTTTACTAGTATAATACTTGAGATTCTTGTGAAAAATTCAAAATTAATTACAAAATGGACAACTTGACACCTTTGTGGTATAAAATGCTAATATAAATTTTTTCTTGAATATTACTAATTTTTGGAGTGCATGTCAGCGTAAATACCACATAGGCAGCAATTAAAATATACGATGGTTAACTTCTTAAATTTAACAAAAAATTCTTGAAAAATTCCTAAAAATGAAAAATTTGACCGTAATAATATCCACGTAAATAAATTTTAAAATTTCACAAGTATAATATTACAAGCTAATTCTTTACCTTGATATTTGTATTTTTTATCCAAGATTTATTCTGTAAGACCTTTGAAATGGCATTAATTTTGTCATGTGCATATGTAGCCACTTAAGCATGACTAAGGAGGTCTTGAAAATGCCCATTCCATCTGAAGAAAATCTACCGCTACTGGGATAAATATCTTTTTTACTATCTTGGATATACTTGGATTATCAAGGATTGGGCTCGGACAAAATTAGGTGTCTACGACTGCCTTTCTTTGACCATTGTTGTGAATTAGGAATAGGGCAAAGACCAAGTAGACTTAATTTTGTTTAGGCCATATAAGCTTTGTTTTTTAACAAACAAAATTTAAAAAAAATCTATTAAACCAAAATAATAACAAAAAACAAACTCAGAAACAAAGATATATATATTTTTTACACCATATATATGCATCAACTGAAATAAACCTATGAAAACTTTGCCAATCTTTCTGCTTAACTAGATGAAATTAACTTAAGCCCACGACAAACTTAACTGATCCTTCTACTTAATTGGATGAAGTTGGACATCATGCTTCATTGGTTACTAACCAAGTGAAGCTGACCAATGATAAATGAACCTTTCCTCCTACACACCTTTGGCATAGAAGCATCTGGATGATCACAAAGGATTCGATTCTAACATAGACTTTGTCAATCCTTCTGCTTAATAGGACGAAGTTACCTTGAAGAACTTTGCAAACTTTTATGGATGCTTCGAATATCACCATTAAAGTTTTTTTCTAAATACTTTAAATATCACCATCGAAGTTTTTTCAAAGCCCTCTTCACCTACCTTACCATGGAATTGCATGAAAAGGTGATAGATTTTTTAAGAGAATTGTTCAATCTTTCTTAAAAGGTCATCAAATATCAAACATCAAATTAGTGTTCATTGATTCAGTGATATAATTTATACAATTGGATAAATATCTACCCAAGGTATTTTCGTAAACTTCTACTAAAATAATAAAAAGTATCATAATTCATCAAAATTCTAGGATTTATGGAATGAGATCACCTTCTTATTTTGACCTGGGGAAAAAGTTTACTTGATCAAAATCTATGAAAATTTGAAAACAAATTCAGCCATAGATTTCTAAGATCAAGGATAATGGACATGCTATCTTTATCATGATGTTGAAACTTTTTCCTTTGATTAATGATCATTATTCGGGATATCTTTGAATGAGATGAAGAAATGAATTTAAAGGCACAAATGGGGTGGCACTGCTAAAATATTTTGAAGAAATTGATATGATGAGGTATGGTTTATCAAGACCAAATTTAGATAGATGTTCGTTTCATAAAAGTTCCTTGAAAGGCAAATAATCAAGTTATAACATCCTTTTAATCTTTAAATACAATAGCCCAACAGGTATTAAACTAATGCTAGCAAACACTAAGTCTCAAAGGGTTGATTCGAAAGGCTTTTGGTAAGCATCAATTCCCAAGGTTGGGCATAAAATCTTTGAAAGTTTATTTTGAAAAGAATCAATGTTTAGGCATTTGACTCAACCTTTTGTTGATATCATGAAATTTTCATGGGTTTGGATCATTTCTGAATTAGCATGAAGGGTTCTCATTAGTGGCTATCTTTGTTGATTTAGGAGCAATTCCAAGGCCTTTAAGCTTGGCCCATCATATTATTGAGGAATAAAAAATCATTAAATTTATGCAAGCTTTCTAGAAATGTCTCGACAGCTTAGATAGCTATGCTTGATCAAAATGGACTTTGTTAAGTACATAACATAGGCCATGGTTCAAGGTTTAGAAATAAAGGATAAATAGGCCCAAATCAAGAGTTTAAAGGTTATTAAATCAAGGATCACTTTTCTTCAGCAGAACTCAACCTGGCATGTCTTTCAAGGCAAAATACATCTACAATTCTTCATATACTTTTGCCTGCTTCTTTCTTCATTTTGAAGGGACTTAAAATTTGAACTTTCTTGATTTATTTTTTTTACTTTGAAAACTTGAAATTTAAACTTTCTTGAACTTTGCTTGATTTTTGACTTTGTCATGATAGAAAAAAACTTATTCTTCTTGTAATTTTAAAGCAAGATTTGCTCGTTTTGATTTCGAAGCTTCATTTCATATGCCCTAGTGTGGAGGGTGATCCTTGATTAGGTTAAAAAGAAAACAAGTAAATTATCAGGCTCAAAAGGGATCACACAAGGATAATTGTCTATATTTATGAAGGTATAAAAAAAGATGGCCATTTTTCATTTCAAATATAGCCAGTTGAACTGGCATGCATTCACTAGGAACAAAGATTATTTTCTTTCTGAAATCATTTTGAATAGCTCAATGACATGATGTTGCACTCAATAAAGGCTTAAGGTATGCCCCTTAGTATTATTGGCTTCATAGCCACTAATGACTAGTTGAGCCTGTAGGAAAGAAATCAAGAATCAGATTGGCTCAAAAAAAGTACAAATTGGCTCGAAAAAGAATTTTAAAAATTATAAACTCAAAAAAATCCCCCTAAAAATTAACTTCATTGAAGCTTCTATGGAATATGAATTTTTCTTTAAATATTTTTTATTTTTTGGAGTGTTTATCGGCATAAATACCACACTGATATCGTTAAAGATATACCAAGGTCAACTTCCCAAATTTAACAAAAAATTCTCAAAAAATTCCTAAAAATGAGAAATTTAGTAGTAAAAACATTCGCAGAAATGAGTTTTGAAATTTCACAAGTACAAAGTTAAAAGCTAATTATTTTAGCTTGAAATTTATCTTTTTGTCCTACATTTGTTCTCCACAACCCTTGAAATGACACTAATTTTACCACATGCACCTACAGTCGTTTAAGCATAATTAAATAAACTTTGAAAACATGTAGTTCACCTTGAGAAATTTTACCCTTATCGGGTAACTGTTAAATCCTTGATCTCGGATATATTTGGACACCAACTACAAATAAATAAATTAATAGGTTTTGGTTGATGAATTGACAGTGTAGAATCATGACTCGAATTCCACAGATTCTTGCCTCTGCAATAATCTCCATTGCTGATACTTAGCTCATTACTTGACATCCAATTTATTTCATCAGATACTATTTTATTCATTCATTCCTTTATTTGTTCATTAATTCATACATTAAAATTTCAATTTATTGACATACATACATGGATAATAATAAAGATAAATGTTGACAAGATATATGTATTCACGCATACTGATTTATGTTTTTTTTTTTTCAATTTTAGGGTGAAGGAACATGAATCATTAAATAGAAGTTGGATGAAGTTACTCAAAACAAACAAGTCTATTTGCACTCAGTAAGTGTTATTTATACTTTTGCTGGGGATCGGAGGAACTATAAGCTTAAAGACAATGCATTAACGTTTAAGATATACAGTTAGTGGACACTGGCCATCCACATTAACATTGGTGCCTCTTCATAAGGGGCATATGAAAAAATCATTGCACCAAAAGAATTGGTGGTCTTTGACTTTTAACAAGAAGAAAAGGTCCATGCAAAGATAAAACCGTGACCCAAAAATTATTATTATCACAAATAATCATGTATCATACCAACACTGCTGCTAAAGATTCGAGGGGTACCAGTTAAAAGGCAATTACCTTAAAGTACTTAATTTTTATCATACCAATATTTTTGCCAGGGATCCAGGGAATTATAATTTGAACAGTAATTATCTCAAAGTACTCAATTTTTATCATACTAACACTTCTGTTGGGGATCTGGAGAGGTACAAATTGAAAGGCAATTACCTCAAAGTACCAATCTTTAGGGAGCTAGTCCTATAATAAATATTCTTGTTAACCAAGGGGCAACAAGTGACATATATGGGATGAGAAAATAATTCTATCATAGTTGATGGTGGCCGAAACCATAGTGAGCTGAGAAAACAAGGAAATCCATTCCGACAATGTCTTCCCCTAGGTTTTCATCATTTAGCAGCTTTAATAGGTTTATCTTGTACCTTGTAACCCTTTACGCAAATTTTTTTGACTCTAAGTTCTAAAAGGTGAAGAGACTCAGAAGCAATTTAGACAATTCTCAGAAGTAGAAATAAACAAGAGAAAGGTGATCATGCCCTATTAATTTTTTACATCGAGCTCTTTTCTTTCCTTGCTTAGAATCAGATGATCTCCGCCATTCTAATAAAGCTTGTAAACCTTTTTATCTAGAGTGGGAATCATGGGTTGTTTTAAATTCTGATTTGAATTGCGTGGATGATTACTTTCCATGTCATGAGCTTTTGGATTCATCTTTTTTGCTAAAGAATTTTGTGAAGAGTCATAAAGTGGTAGTTTTCAAGGCATGATTAAGATGACAAGAAATAACCAAGTGTCTGATAAAATATTCGAGCTTAACAACTTAGAGTTTTCTACACCTCTTGATGTTCCACTAGTTGATTTACAATTTGATCCTCAAGGATGCCAATCTACCAAAATTTGAAGTTGGTGGAGGCTTATTAAGGATGATTAGTCTGAAGGTCATCGACCTTATGATAGTATGCTAATCAAGGGCAGTTACTATCTTGATTCAAACTCTGTATATTAAGTTTTAGAAATTATAAATTATGAAATGAATTTTGATTTGTAAATAGTATGCATAATGTCATCAACCATGAATTTTGTTAATAATGGTTTCTAGTATCTAGGATAATAAGAACATTTTGAAAAATTTTTCTTTGATAAATGATCACCATTAGGTTGAACTTTCTCAGAAAGGTCATTCACTTCCACATATATAATTATCCTAGACATGCAGCTATAGACCTTTTACAACCAGAGACCTTCAACATGTAAATGCTTTTTTCTATGGATTCCTTAAAAGTCTTACAAATAAGTTATACTCCTAAAAGATTCATATATCGATGGTTTGACATGTGTTAAAATAATTATAGTAATTCTGAGATCTCTCTTATTTCAATAACCTTTTGCCATAATTTTCTCG
>JBBYHL010015021.1:0-11568 GCA_038381835.1 Adansonia madagascariensis
ACCCGTCTCGAACTCGCCCAAACCCGTCTAATTGCCACATCTACTTTGTAGAGTACTTTACGTGACAATAACACGTACTGAACAAGATTAAAAACATCAACTCCTAAAACTTTCAAAACATATCACCTCGAGAGCAAAAACTATGCCAATTTTCAAAAAAGAGGTTATGATGATTTTTTTGTGCATGCCCTGGTTTTTATCTTTACAGCTAAGGTGATTATAGATATTACTATTGGATATCAATGGCTCAAATTATGTGTATAAATACGAAATATGTATACTAATACATAGATTATCATAAACAGATACACAGTACGTAAGTACGTTGCATGATTGATATTCGTGGTAAATAAGAAATTGTTCTCACAATGCCCACTTGAAGTGGAAGAGAATTTGGTTGTTGGCGCTTGTTAGCCAAACTCGGCCTGAGCCTAGGCGTTGACTAAAGGTTAAATGGGCCTGATCATTTTAAAGCCCAGCTCATCCTTGTTTTAAATCCAACCAAATTTTATTAGTCTAGATAAGATATTCTTATCCAATTTCAAATTAAAAAAAATGTTATCCCAATTGATGTAAAATAAAATCATGACTCTAGATTTTTGGGAATGGTTACAACCATTCAAAGTCTTTTACTCTTTGGGAAAATTAAAATTGGAATAGTTTTACCAGGCAAAAATCTCTATATTGTCCTCCGTTCATTTCTTCTACGTTAGTTCTACATCTATTCTAAGAGAGATTGACACCATCTTTTGGTTCACTATGTTGCAATCAACTATGCATTTGATCTACAACATGACTGAGGAAACTTGGAGGACAAGTTTCGGATACTGTCAAGCACCCGAGAGATAGGCAAATTTCGTTTTAAGGTCAAAGGTTCCAAACCTTGACTCAATCAATTCTTTGAATTTAGTAAAACCAAATTTTCTGGTTTTTTATCTAACTGATTATTTTATTTTATTTATTTCAAATATGTATGTGTAACTGTTTGTTCGTATATGCCATATATATATGGTGCCCAACAATCTTAAGGTGAAATTGGTGTAGTTAATATAATGTTATTGCATACTGCCTATTATGTTACGGTTGATGCAATTTTTGGTTTATATACACTACAAAATTTAGTATTTTGGGGGGTAACTAAAAACATCCCTAAAATCTATCAAATTGTCCCCAAAAGGATTAAAGATGATTTAAGTCATCCTTCACAATCATGTTTTAAAATCATGTCTCTAAAAAGTTTTTGGTATTATTATAAACAATCGTCTTCAGTTATCCTTACAATAAAGCATAAATTTCATCCCTAAATTAATAAAAAAATTTCAAAACATTTAGGAATGTTTTTCATCTCTAAATAAATATTCTTTAGAGACGATTATGTCCCTAAAAATTATATAGTTAAAACATCAAATTTATTTTTAAGGACAAATATCATCCCTTATTTACATTAAGAACAAGTGCCATCCCCAAAACTTTATCTCAAATTTATTTTATTTTTATTTGACAATATTTTAAATTTTAAATTTAATAATACAAATTCATAAAGAAGAAAAGTGCTAAGATAGTAAGCATGAATTTAAATCCATAAAAACTCCAGTATTAAATTCTATTAAAATTTAAAATATTGTTACAACTATTCGTAATAGTGTTTATAAAGTTGTTCTCTATTTAGAACAAAAAAAATCGAGGATGTCCACGTGATCATCTATCGCAATGTGGCCTGGATGCGAATCCTAACTAAGCCCAACTTAAATATCCCTTGACTATATAAGTGGTGATGTATCATTATTTCAAAACTATTTATTCTTTTTTTTGGGCTATATCGATATTAATATTCTTTTATTTTTGGGGACTCAGTAGTTAAAATGAATCGTTCGCCCATCTTAACCCTAAATAGTCATCACGAAATGACTATTTGTTTGGAGTCACCACCAATCTTTTTGGGTTAGGTGAGATTGGTCACCTGTCAGAATTAATGCTTTAAGGGTCACGAACCCTAAAGATAAATTTCATGGTCTACAGAGTACAAGAAATCATTTTTAAAGGTTTGAGAGTTGATTACAGCCACAAGTAAGGATTGACCTTCTCGTGGTGCCCAAAATTGGTACCTTATTAATCATGGTTAATTTGAACTTTAATTTTTTATTCGGCTTTAATATGCGGTACTTAATTACAATTCCTGTATTGTTAAAATAAGATTTTATTATACCATGAGAGAAATTTGGGTTTTTACATTTTGAAAATTGAAACATCTCATGCACCCCTACCGGAAAATCAATGGGACACGAAAGTTTTTATTATTTCCTTTTATACCCCAACGAAAAATCAAAGGGACATAAAAGGTTTTAAAAACCAAAATGTCTTTCACATCCCACTGGAGTACCTGGCAAAATATGAAAGGTTTTTATTTGTATAAAATTCCTGATTTCCATTTTGAAAAGGATATCTCGTCATTAGAATGATCCGTAAAACCCCTATCATATATGGGTGAGAGGAGTTTTACACATCACTCTAACTTTGAGACATTGTCTTTATTTTACAAAGACATACGAATTTTATTTGAAACAAAAATAAAAAACCTATGACTTGATCTAGACACTAAAGTACTAATTCGAATCTAAGAACCAAGAAGATAAAAGAAAAATGAACATATCCTTAAAGTATACCTTCAACACAGAAACACTCGGTGGTTACTTAAAACTAGGTTTTAAGAACAATTAAAATATCCCTAAGGCTTACCATCGACATTAAGGCACCTGGTAACTACTTAGGATTGGGTTCTAAGAAAAATTAAAATATTTCTAAGGCTTACCATTGACATTAAGGCATCCGATAATAACTTAGGATTTAGTTCTAAGGAAAATTAAAATATTCCTAAGGCTTACCATCAACGCTAAGGCACCCGATAACTACTTAAGATTTGGTTCTAAGGAAAATTAAAATATTCCTAAGGCTTACCATCGACGCTAAAGCACCCGGTAACTACTTAGGATGGTAAGCGACGCTAAAGCACCCGGTAACTACTTAGGATTGGGTTTTAAGGAAAATTAAAATATTCCTAAGGCTTATCTTGACATTAAGGCACCCGGTAACTATATAGGATTGGGTTCTAAAGAAAATTAAAATATTCCTAAGGCATACTATCGACACTAAGGCACCCGATAACTACTTAAGATTGGGTTCTAAGGAAAATTAAAATATTCTTAAGGCTTACCATTGACACTAAGGCACTCGGTAAGGAAAATTATGAAAATGTCCCTTGAGTATACCTTCGATATGAAAATACCTCGGTACCACTAATGGACTCAAAAATGATCTTAAAAGGCTAAATGAACCCTAAACATTCACCTTTGGCATAAAAGTATCCCAGTGAGAAAACTTACAAAAATGCCCCTGGGGTATACTTTGGACATGAAAGTATCTCATACCCCTAATGGACTTAAAAATGACCTTAAGAGACTAAATGAACCTTAAACATTCACTTTTGGCATAAAAGCGTCCCTATGAGAAAAATTATAAAAATGCCCTTAGGGTATACCTTCGACATAAAAGTATCTCGGTGCCCCTAATAGACTCAAAAATGACCTTAAAAGGCTAAAGAAACCTTAAACATTCACCTTTGGCATAAAAATATCTCGATGAGAAAAATTACGAAAATGCTCCTAAGATATACCTTTGACATGAAAGTATCCCGGTACCCCTAATGGACTCAAAAATGACCTTAAAAGGCTGAATGAACCCTAAACATTCACTTTTGGCATAAAAGCATCTCGATAAAAAATTACGAAAATGCCCATGTGGTATACTTTCACCGTAAAAATATCCCGGTACCCCTAATGGACTCAAAAATGACCTTAAAAGGCTAAGGGAACCTTAAACATTCACCATTAGCATAAAAACATCTCGGTGAAAAAATTATGAAAATGCCCTTGAGGTATAGCTTCGACATAAGAGTATCCCAGTGCCCCTAATAGACTTGAAATGACAAGTAATGATGACTTTTACTCTAAATGGGTAATTTAGATTACAGAAATGACCCAAAGTATGAAAATTGCTAATGGGTCTCTAAATTTGTAAAAATTAAATATTAATCCTAAATTGGTTTAAAATGCTAAAAAAGATATATTTTTTTGACCCAAAACACCTTAAATGAGAAGTTTAAATTTTAAAATAAACTAACATGCAAAAATGCCATCAAGTTCCTAAATTTTTAAAAATTGCATTTCATACCCTAATGGAGAACCAAAATAATATGAAAGGTTTTTATATTTTAAGCACCTCACTGGAGGACCAATGGGATAGTAAAAATATTTAAAATAATTCTAAGTGGATGATTTCATGCTAAAGATAACCATTTTGTCCTAAAAATGCCAAATTTCCCTAAAGGTCCATAAACTTTCTCGATTTTACACTTAGGTACCTAAGTAAAAAAAAAAACCTAGATCATCACAAAATATAATTAATCAGGTAAAAATAAGCATGTAAATCATGAAGAACATCCATAAGAAGGTTTGGTCAAAAACCTTTGACCAGAAAATAAAATTTTCATTATTTACAAAGTAGCCCTTAAACTTTGAGAAATTGCAAAATACCCCCTAAAGTGTGAAAAATACCTAGAGCATGATATGAAATACCCAAAATCAGTTTCCAAGTTATCCATGAAGCTTTCGGTCAAATCCTTTGACCATACAACAAAATTTTCTATTATTTGCAAATTGGTCCCTAAATTTTCCTAAAATTGCAAATTGGCCCTTACATGATTAAAATGCAAAATTAAGCTTCAAATGAATCAAAATAATCACAAAAGTCACATAAAAGATCACAAGCAAAATTTGTTCACTTCTTTTTGCCACTAGAATAAATTTTTCAATATTTATACAAAAATCCCTAAACTTCTTAAAATTACAAAAGACCTCAAAACTAAACAAAATGTATTTTAACTTGATAAATGCATAAAATTCACTCCTAAGAGTGCAAGTGTACTTTGGCCAAGCATATAGGTCTAAACAAAGATTTTTTTATTTTATTTATTCTTTATTTATTTTTTCAGTTAGCCCCTAAACTTTTTATATTTACAAAATGATCACAAAAACAGATATACAAGCATGAATTTAGGCCAACACCTAAACAATCTACCAATCAACTTTTTTAAACTCAATAATCACATATTAACATTTTGTTTAACATAAATTAGCACCATTATATGATAACATTACAAAAATAAGTATATGAACATGTGATTTCACCATAATAACAAGAAAACACTAAAAAAAATAAAATATATATAAACATATATATGACAAACACAACACCAAAACTAACATCATATCAACATAAACATGATTCATGAAGAAAATAATTTATTAACAAGAAGAAAAGAAAAAAAATAAAATCAAGAAAATTTGTTCATGGCCATTATGCTTACTTTCAACATGGCTAAAAAATCCATGAACTTAAGCACATTTCGGCTCACAAAGAGAAGAAAAAAAAATGTATCAAACAAATAAAACTCCAAAGATTTAAGTGGAAATTTATACCTTAACAAAGCTTTGAAATTTTTTCAAGTATTTTCCTTTTTATTATTTTTTTCATCTCCAACACTTAAAACTCCTAAGAAAACATCCTCCCCCATTTATAGGGGAGGATGATTTGGACTAGGAGGATGAAATCCTCCTTAGCTGAAATTCCATCTCTTTTTCATCATTTTTTTTCCTTTTTATTATTATTATTTTTTTAATGTTAAGCTTACTTGTTAGATTGGAAATAATAAATGTTGTGTCATAAGCCCATACCTTGTTATCTTTTCTTACAAGCCACTCTATTATCAAGCTCATGGTGAAGTTGATCAGCTCATGTAATGGGTAATTGGGATGTAACCAACTTGGTTAGAAAGCAATTGGATGACAAAACAAACTAGTTAGCATGTAACTTGTTGGAAAAAGTAAATAAAATTAAATTAAATTAAATTATCAAAAATCAAAATAAAATTGAAATTAATGTTAATTGATCATAGACAAAATTTTAGAAATGAAATGGTGCAAAAGATCTTGATTGGAAGTTAAAAACTTGTAAAATTTTACGAGAAATGCCTTAGTGTAGGAAAATTGACATACACGATAAAAATTCAAAACCCATGAAGTAAATTAAAATTTCCAAATTGTTTTACTAGGAGTTAAATGACAATATTAGATGAATTTTAAAAATTTTAAACCGAAGAAAATTCTCTCGAAAACATTTCTGGAATAAAAAATTCGATTTTTCAGAAACAGGAAAAGTTCAAGAAAAAAAATCAAAACTCATGAAAATGAATGAATCTTTGAAACTGAATTACAGCAAATCAAATAATAATATCTGATGAATTTTAAAAATCATAAACTAAGAAAAATCACCCGAAAACATTTACGGAGAAGAAAACTCCATATTTCAGAAATAGGGGAATTTCGAGAAAAAATATCAAAACTCATGAAAATGAATGAATTCTTAAAAACTAAATTAAGATGAATCAAATAATAATATTTAATGAATTTTAAAAAATCATAGACCAAGAAAAAACAGCTAGAAAACATTTACGAAGTAGAAATCTCTGTATTTCAGAAATAAGGGAATTTTGAGAAAAAATTCAAAACTCATGAAAATAAATAAAATTTTGGAAACTGAATTAAGATGAATCAAATAACAATATTTAATAAATTTTAAAAAACATAGACCAAGAAAAATCACCCTGAAAACATTTACGGAGTAAAAAACTCCGTATTTCAAAAGTAGGGGAATTTCAAGGAAAAAATTCAAAACTCATGAAAATAAATGAATTTTTAAAAACTGAATTAAGGTGAATCAAATAATAATATTTAATGAATTTTAAAAATTATATACCAAGAAAAATCACCCTAAAAATATTTACGGAGTATAAAACTTCGTATTTCGAAAACAGGGAAATTTCAAGAAAAATTCAAAACTCATGAAAATAAATGAATTTTTCCAAAAATAATTTAATGTGAATCAAACAATAATATTGGATGAATTTTTATGTTTGAAACTTGAGAGAATTCCACCGAAAACTTTATGCATAAAGAAAAACTCGTATTTTAGTACCGAAAAAAATTATGAAATTTTAGTAACATTGAAGTAAAACAAATTCAATACCACATATTATTCAAAACATTAATTTCTAAGGTGAAAAAAATGAACTTGTAAAATTTTAAAAATAGATCAACAAGAACCAAAAGTAAAATTCACGAGCATGATACTCGTAAGACTATAAAATTCAAAATTAATTTATAAAATTTAAAGTTTGACACTTCATGGTAGAAAATGCTAATACATATTTTTTTTCTTGAATATTTATGATTTTTCGGGGTAAGAATCGACATAAAACCACACCAGTGTTAGTAAAAATATTCGACCACCAATTTCTTGAGTTTTTTAGAAAAATCTCAAAAAATTCCTAAAAGTAGGAATTAACCGTGATATCATTCACGAAGGTAATTTCCAAAATTTTTCAAGAACTTGTTCAGAAACAAAAATTTTTTCTTTGCAGATTCGTCCTTTTAAGCCGAGAAAATGGATTTTTCCATCATGTGTATATACAGTTATTTATATATAACTAATTAAAATTACAAAAAATGTGAAACTGCTCTGGTGGAAGTTGACTTCCATCAGAAAGGCCACTACATTTCCGTTCTTGGATACTTGAGACTTTCTGGGATAGACAGCCCAGACGAAATTAAGTGTCTACATCATCTATTCATGATAGTCCAAGAAATAGGAACACATATGCCACTAATGAAGTTAACATATTGAATCTGCGATGGATCAATCGAGTAAAAATAGAAGATCAGATTAACAAAGAAAATAAAATATAGGTTATACGTAACACATGAAAAATAAATTAGAAATAAAAGTTGCAAACTATTGCTGACTTAAAAACGAAAGTCCAGCCCAAGTCTTGTTTTTCAATAAAGAAATATATGCACGCTGTCAAAGATACTGTCACATGCATATACCAATAACAAAAAAGAAGATAAAGAAAAAAATTATTTACTATAATTAATAAAGAAAGGTTCAAATACGTTAGAAATATGCAAATTTGCAAAAACTAAATTATGAAGAAGTTGTCAGATGTGTGAAGTGCATTCAATGGTAAGGTCCAAGCACATCCAAAGGAAAACATCCAAATACCAAAACAGGTTCACTTCTTAATCATTGAGAAAGGCATTACAAAAGCATTGCTTTTCTGTTCTATCAACAATAGCCTATTTCTATACTTTCTATCATCAAATTGTATAATTTCTATTCTATCAAAGGAATAGTAGCTAGTTTTAAAGTTCTAAATTTTCTATCATCAAATTCATCCTAACAAACGAAACCAATTATAATTTGTAATGTTTCCAAAATCTGCAATGAGTACATTGATGAAGTTTCAATGCTCTAAATATATATTACAAAGTGAACAAATATCTAGTAATAAGTTTGAACCACTCATCTTTACTAGAGACCTCTAAAGACTACATTTACCAATACACAAACGAGACTGAGCAAGCCAGTTATGAAAGAACACGTAAATCAAAGACAAATCAAGTATTGCATTACAGAATAATAATTAGTAGAAAAAAAGGAAAGAATGTGTAATAGAACATGAAATTAAGAAAAACAGATGGGTTTTTTATTCACACAACAAGCACCCCATAAAAATCCACTTACATGCATAAAAGAATTTAAAATCATATGTATGAAGATGTAGCATAATCTTTATATCCAACTTGAAGGAGTTTTCATTTATAGTACATCTTTTATGACCAAAAATTATATGTATAGTTAATAAACTATTTTCACAATCAAGATCTAAGTCAATGATAATGAAAAACTAATAAAAACATTTTATTTTAAAATTTCAACAATAGAATTTTAGAATTAGATTCAAAACTCATTTTCTCTAATTAAGGACTGAAATAAAATTTCTTAAAAAAAAAAAGTTCTTCAAAGTTTAAAACAAATTCTGATTTCAAAAATGATCTTGAAAATCCTTTTAATTTTTGAAGTAGATGTTTCTCCCATTTTCTTTGGATTTCCTTAGCTTTAGAAACCTTACATGGTTTTAAATCATTGAACCTAAGCCCAACCACCATGTGTTCTAAGGAACATCACCAAAAGAGGTTTATACAAAATGAGTTTATCTATATTTTTCAGCTTTTTTTACACTTTAGGCAATTTTTCCTTAAAATGTCTAAGTTAATGCAAAAATGAAGGATTTGATTTTATTTTTCTTTATTGGCATTTTTTTCTTTCTTCACTTTTAGAACACATTTACCTTACATTTCACCTTTTACCTTGAGTCATTAGGCAAATTGAATCTAGTTTCTCATTTTTTGGTCTTTTTTCCACTTGAATACACATAGTTAAGATTCCATTGATATAACATTTTCTTTATGTATATATTGCATGGTCATATACTTGAGGAAAAGAGTTAAGTATTAAATTGATAAGCAATTACTTGAAAAACTCAATTTTAATGACATAAGTTGAGCAACAATATTTCTCAAATCTCGTAATGTGCTTATACATAACTTTTAGAATTTTTGTCTTTTATTTTTAAAAGCTTCCTTATTAGAGTGGCAGCCAAAATCTTATTAGATTTAACATTCTGGCCTTTAGTGGCTTTCCAATAATCCTTTACATTATCAAAATTTAGGATGAAATCCTAAATTTATTTATTGATATAGGATTTGATGTACATCATACTTAAACAGTTAGATTATTCCCACTATACATCAAAATCCATTTCCTTTGTATATTTTATTCATTGAGAACAAGTTGTCCATTCATAGTGCTAGGTTAAGGTTTTTACAGCCAAAAATAACTTAGTTTACCCTTTTTAATTAGAGTAATTTTTCATCAGTAGATAGCATTTATTCTAAAAGCCTTATCAATCATAATAGTAAAAATTATTGCAAAATGCAAGGAATTATACTTTAATTTAATAAAATACTTCATATTCAAATGCAAATCTAGACCTTCCTGATGTGGGTAGAGGTGCATTATGCCTATGAATATTAAAAATTTTAATGATAAAAAATAACTTTCAAATACTAAAATTAAATAATCCATATTTGTGAGCTTATAAAAATTTAACTTTGACACTATATCATTTTATCTTTCAGTCATTTGAAAAAATTAATTATTTCCTTATAAAGCAAAATAACTAATTTTATGGTATAGATCTTTATAGATGTTATTTTCCTTCTGTAGTTATTTAAAGAAAAATTTTATTTTAAACAACTATTATTTCATCTAAATCATTTAACTTAAGATGTTGTTGCTACTCTTAAGCTAATGATTTAAAACTCTAATAATGACATCCAAATGTATCCATTAAAATTGATTGCATATCACAAATAATTTCTTATCAATGCCATTTTACTTATGTAGTTATTTAAAAAATTATTTTAAACAATAATTTTTTATCTAAACTAATCAACTTAAGATCTTATGGCTACTCTTAAGCAGGTAATTTAGAACTTTAATAATGACATCTTGAATGTATGCGAAAATTTTTATTACATATTAAGAATAATTGTAGTAGAATTTAATATTAAATCATATTAACTTATTGTAATTATAGTACAAATAATTACACATATTAATATCATTCTTCGTATTTAATTATTTAAAGAAAAATTTTAAATAACTACTAATTTTAACCAAATCAATCAATTTAAGGTGCTATGGCTAATCCAAGCAATTGATTTAAATTCTCAATAATGACATAATATAAGTATACCATAGTTAATTACATACATAATTTAATAACCAAAAATATATACTAAAAAATAAACTTCATGGTATAAAACTTTAAAATTATCATTCACTGTATGTAATTATTTAAAGAAAAATTATTTGTTTTAAATAACTACTAACTTCTCTAAATCATATAACTTAAAATGCTATGTCTAATACTAAGCTAGTAATTCAGTTCCTTAATAATGACATTAGTCCTTTATGTAGTAAAAATTTATATAATACAATAGAATTTCAAATTATCATGCTATAACATATTCCAAAATCATGGCATAATATTTACATTCCATGACATGCTTGTTTTCGATCACATAACATTTGCATAAGATCATTATCATTTACTGAATCAAAGAATAAATTTCATAGTATAATTGTGTATATTAAAATTGAAATGCTAAAGTAATAAAATAAATTTTACTAAACAAATTCACATTCACTTAATTTAGGCTACTACATAAATATTAACAATTTTATAAAGAGAATGCATATTGCTAACAAAATCTTAGCATGCCAAAATATTTTATCATAAAATAATATTACAAAATATATACATATAATATAAATTTATTATTTTATCATGAGTAAATATTTAAAAATAATATTTCAGGTCATTGAAAAATTTCAAAAAAAATCATGGACAAATTAAGCATGTAATTATAAACTAACCGAAAAAATAGAAGTCAAAATAGGCAATGACATAGCCCAGGTGCAACATACGAGGCAGAATGGTCAGGCTAAAAAATTTCTTTAAACTTTTGAAACATTGGGTCTGCGAGA